>QRFJ01002932.1:0-40704 GCA_006176705.1 Cocos nucifera | reverse complement strand
CACTAGCCTGAATCCTATACACCCATAGACTGACTAGACTCAATTATAAGGATTGGCTCCAGAACTTTAAAGTTATTTTGTATTTTGAAAAGTTGACTCATGTATTGGACCAGGATCCCCCCCACCTTACCAGCACATTCATCCATTGAATATAGAGCATATCTAAAGAAATGGATGGACGAAGATAATAAAGCTAGATACTATATATTAGGCTCAATGTCTGATGAGCTTCAATGCCAATACGAGGACATCAAGATTGCTCATCAAATGTTGGCTCACCTACAAGAGTTATTTGGTGAAGAAAGTCACACGGCCAAGTATCGAGTCATGAGAAAATTTTTTAAAGTTCAAATGCGTGATGGGCAGTTAGTTCAAGATCATTATTTGATGATGATCAAGGACCTAGAAGAGCTTGAGAAGCTTAGTGTCAAGTTGGATAGGGATCTGCAAATTGATGTGATCTTGTAGTCCTTGACTAATGCATATGGGTAGTTCATTATAAACTTTCATATGCATAAACTGCAATATACGTTGGCTGAGTTAATGAACATGCTGGTTACTGCTGAGCTTTCTCTAAAAGGTTCAAAGGGCTCAGTACTTGCTGTGGAGCGAACTTCTTTCAAGAGAAAATCATTTAGAAAGAAGAAGACGTCTATGAAGAAGCAGAAAGTGGAAGGTGGAAAGAAGAAAAAGAAAGAGCCGAAGAAGAAGGCCACTGACAAGAAAAAGTATTTCTACTATAATACCAATGGCTACTAGAAGCAAAACTGTCCTTTATAGCTGACCAGTCTGAAGAACAAGAAGGAGGTAGGTTCTTCTAGAGGTATGCTCGTAATTGAATCTAACCTAATGATTTCTTCTGCATCCAATTGGATGCTTGACTCTAGTTTTAGTACTCACTTATGTACTTTTATGCAGGATCATAAGAAAAGCAGGAGGTTGAGGGATGGTGAGATGATCCCACACGTCGAAAATGGAGCAAGAGTTGTTGTTGTGGCTATGAAAACCTATCCTCTTCAACTACTATCTAGCTTAGATTTAATTCTTAGATATTATTTTTTTATGCAGCAAGTAGAAATTTGATTTCTATTTCTTGTTTAGCATAGGAATGTTATGTAATTAGCTTTCTTAAGAACCACTGCACTATTCTTTTTGAAAAAAATAAAATTGCAAGTGGTTTCTTGATTAACGATCTTTATTAGTTGTATGTTGATATATTTGTATTGAATATTGAGCAAAATATGAATGCCATAGGATCTAAGCGACCTAGGAATAGTCTAAATGATAGGTATCTTTGTCACCTTAGGCTAGGTCATATAGCCGAAGACAGGATTAACAAATTGAAGAAATCCAGACTTATGAGTCCATTGACTTTTCAGTCATATCCGATTTATGAATCATGCCTTCAAGGCAAAATGATCAAGCTCTCTTTTATGGGATATGAGGAAAGGGCCACGAACCTACTTGCCCTGGTACATACAGATGTGTGCAGCCCATTTGATGTTCTGGACAAAGATAATTATGTCTACTTCATTATCTTTACTGATTATCTATCATGGAATGGATATGTATATTTAATGAGACACAAGTCTGAAGTCTTTGAAAAATTCAAGAAATTCAGACTCGAAGTAGAAAAGCAAATTGGAAAGCCCATTAAGATTCTTCGATAGATCGAGGAGGTGAATATCTTAGTTGGTAATTTCTAGACTATCTTAAAAATAATGGCATAGTCTTTCAATGGACTCCACCTAGAATACCTCAACTCAATGGGATTTTAGAATGGAAAAACTGGACCTTATTGGATATGATCCGATCTATGATGAGCTTTTTCAACATCCCTAATTTTTTTTTGGAGATATAATCTAATGACAACAATATACTTATTGAATAGGATTTTTTCTAAAACTATTCCTACCACACCATATGAGATATGGCATGGTAAGAAATCAAGTCTGAGTCATCTCAAAATTTGGGATTGTCCGACTCACGTTAAGAAATAGCAGGCGGATAAATTAGAGTCTAGATCCTTTAGAGCTTAATTTATTAGATATCCTAAGAAGTCATTAGGATATTATTTCTATATTCTAGAAGATCATAATGTGATTGTGAGTCGACATGCCATCTTTCTTGAAAAATAGTTTATTCAAGATGGTGGCATCGGAGACAGATTAGACTCGAGGAGAAGATCTTTGATAAGCAACAAGCTAAGGAACCTAAGGAACCAAATCAGTTAGAGCTAGTCCAAATACTATCTCCACCACCTCATAAATCAACTAGGGTTTTCTGTCCTCCTGAGAGATACTTAGGTACTATTCAAGAGGATGTAGAGAAAATATTTCTCATGAAAAATAGGATTCATGGTGATGATCTCAAGACCTATAATGAGGCGATATCAGATATCGATTCTGAGAAATGGTTAGAGGCAATGCGGTCAGATATTGACTTAATGCACTTGAACTAAGTCTGGACCTTGGTAGATCCACCTGAAGGTAATGTACCTATTGGGTATAAATAAATCTTCAAGAGAAAGATAGGTGTCGATGGAAATATAGAGACATTCAAAGCTAGGCTCGTAGCGAAAGGGTATAGTCAGTATGAAGGCATTGACTATCAGGATATCTTTTTATCGATAGCTATGCTAAAATCCATCCACACACTGTTTGATATTGTAGCCTATTTTGATTATAAAATATGATAGATGGATGTGGAAACGACATTCCTAAATAGATATCTTGGAAAAGATATTTATATAGAACATCTGCTTGATTTCATATCCTGTGATAGTAATCACAAGGTCTGCAAGCTGCAAAGATCCATATATAGACTTAAGCAAGCATCTTGGTGATAGTAATCACAAGGTCTGCAAGCTGCAAAGATCCATATATGGACTTAAGCAAGCATCTTGGTGATAGTAATCACAAGGTCTGCAAGCTGCAAAGATCCATATATGGACTTAAGCAAGCATCTTGGAGCTAGAATACTTGTTTGAATGATGTGATCAAATCATTTGATTTTATCAAAAATGAGGAGGAGCCCTGTGTACTCTAAAGGGTCAATGGAAGCACTGTTGTCTTCCTCATACTGTATGTAGATGACATCCTCCTGATTGAAAATGATATTTTCATGTTGATATCCATCAAAATATAATTATTGAAAGAGTTCTCTATGAAAGACATAGAAAAGACACCTTCATATTGGAAATTAAGATTTATAGGGATAGACCGAATAGGATGCTGGGTCTCTCATAAAAGATGTACATAGAGGAGGTGCTGAAGAGGTTCAGCATGAAAAGCTCCAAGAGGGGACTGGTTTTCTTTAGACATGGCATTCATTTCTCCAAAAAGATATGCCCCAGCACACCTGAGAAAATTAAATGCATCAGCAAGATCTCTTATGCTTCAGCAATAGGGAGCCTCATGTATGCCATGCTGTGTGCATGACCTGATATTGCATATGCTATGAGTATTATGAGGAGATATCAATCGAATCCAGGTGAAGAGCACTAGACTTCTGTAAAGTGTATCCTTAAGTACTTAAAAAGGACTAAGGATATGTTTTTGATCTTTGGTAATAAAGAACTCCAGATCTAGGGGTATACAGACTTAGACTTTATGTCTGATATAGATTATCAAAAGTCAAATCTAGAAGTCTGTTCATATGTAATGGTGGTGTCGTGAGTTAGAAGTATTCCAAGCAGACCATGATCGTAGACTCCATCATGGAAGCTGAGTACATCACTGCATCGAAAGCTATGAAGAAGCATTCTAGTACAAGAAGTTCATCATAGAACTCAGAGTGATGCCATTAGATGTTGTCCTCTTATACTATGATAACAATGGTGCCATAGCCCTAGCTAAGGAGCCAAGGTCTCACCAAAAATCGAAGTATATCGAGCGGTGAGATCACCTAATCCATGATTACCTCAAGAAGGGATACGTCAAGGTCAAGGGAGTCGACACCGGAGACAATGTGGCTGACCCACTGACGAAGCCATTAAGCAAACAGAAGATCGAAGCCCATTTTGAGAAGATAGAACTTAGATTTGTAGCCAATTGGATTTAGGTCAAGTGGAAGTTTGTTAGATGAGTGCCCTAGAAGCTAGATTAGCTGACACTTACAATGCACATTCTAGGAGCATTTTTATAATTTTGACTATAAAATTAATAAAGAGTTATTTTTCTATCACATTGTGTACATAGTGTCTGTGATACATCCTTTGAGTTAATAGAATGCTAATACATATTTTTAAGAGTTGAAAATTTAAGACATGTATTTTCATAATTAACTCATAAACAGCTTCCGACCGTAGGATAATCATAAGGATGGTGAGCGATCCAGAAGGTTGGTGTACAATCACTTTCTTAGGATAGATGAATCTTAAGTCTACGATTTGGAGACATCAGAGCGAGAGTGTAGATACTCATTAGAGAATGAGGGCACTGAGCATGACCACCTCAAGCAATCATAAGGGAGTCTATCTTCTCATCAATGACTAGCTCGATGCTGCAGTGGTGTGTCTAGTTCTTCGATCTAAGGTACATTGGCAGTTCATCTTGAGTGTATTATAGTTTGACTACACCAAAACTCGATCTCCTAGCTATTCAAAATTCTGAGGTGTATATTGGTTATAGCATGTTCATTGTAGAAATTGGATCATACCAATAGAAAATCTGTCTACCTCGGTAGATGAGTAGTCCTATGATAATCATGAGATCGAGTCCATAAGCTTATAGCCATGGTAGAGTGAAGATGATAGAAAAAATTTCTATTAAGATTTTACATTGGACTTGAATCGAATGATTTATTCATATGACAGATATCGAGTTTGACGAGTTTACCTTAACCCTAATCCTATCGGAGCTCAAGATAGAAGAAACCAATCATACAGATAGCTGCGCCAAGAGATTCACATTTGATTTTGATAGGTTGCCACCATATACTGCTAAGTATCACTAGTGGATTTTGGGAGCAATTAGAATGATCTTGATGATCGATCATTCTAATTATGAGAACCAAAAAGTTCTAATCCATCGAAAGATGATTCGATGATGTCAATGATCGAGATTGCAACATATCTCATTACCATACAGAACTGAATCTAATTAGATCACACAAACAAGGGTTTGAATTTGGATGTGATCAATTGGGCTAATCTAGTTTGATTGATTTGGATTAGATCCAATTAGGTTCAAAAAAATCATGCTAGCAGGCGATTAAGCCTAACATTCTTCTTCCGTAGTCTTTCTACTTCATCCCGACTGAGCCAAATTGGTTTGGGCTTATCCAAAAATTCTATAAGGGTTTGTCCTAGTCTGACTAGAGCTTGTCTAGGTTAGAAAAGAATTATCGTAATCCATCAGATGGAAATAAGATAATACTTGCTAATTCCTGACACCACCTACCATTTTTGGTTTCGTCAAGACATTGACCCGATCTTTGCAAGAAAGAAAAGCGGAGAGGAGGCATGCGTTGCCTATTTTCATCTAGGGCACACATCCCAAGGAGGATTCTCATGAGAAAATTTATGGGTTCGGCCCTTATGGAGTGCGCACATGGGAAAAAGGGAGAGAGTCCCATATGAATGGGACTCTAGGGTTTTTGATTAGATCAAACACCCAAGCATCCACCCTTTTGGTTTTATCTAAACTTGGTACCATCTAAGGAGGATTTATGGGGTCTCTAAGCTGAATGGATCAGGTGACATCATGTGGTCAATAAGATTTAGATCTAGTTAAATCAACGAATATGATTCATTCATGCTACAAGGCACTTCATGGCGCATAGAGGTCTATTTAAACCTCTCCTGCGCCTAGGGTTTTCATGCACCCACTTCCCATGCCACAAGGCTGCTGCACCATTGAAGGAAGCAGTGTAGGATTTGCAGTGCTACTTTCAAAATTTTTTCCAAAAATAGCTAAAATATAGTAGAAAATTAATTAATCTAACTAATTAATTTTTGAGCATATCAGAATATTAAGTCCTACACTAAGGATCTAAACACAATATGTATGCATTCATATAGATCTGAAAATAAAACTATGCAGTAAACTCTTTACTACATCAATCTATTCAGAATGTAATATTTTTTTGTGGGTAGCTGATCACCGTAATCTGAATCCACTAGATAATGCTCTGGTATCACACCACAGCCGCACATGTGTCCGACCTCTATGGTTGGTCTACATGGAGCTCCTGATCCCGATCAGCCCCACTAGAGTGCTAGCTCCTCATCGGAGCCTTCAATGGCTGATCACGATCGATCCTATCGATCATATACTTTTTGATTTTTTAGATACTCCAAAAAATTAGAACACAAATACTAGAGGATGATGAAGATGTGTTTCAAATTTGGTGGTGATCCGATGCTCACAAAATTCGATCTCTCCACCCAAATCTAGATTCCCAAATCTAGGGTTTCACTCTAACCAAAAAATTTGATACACTGAAAATCCTATCACGCCCTCTCTGTGTGGATTTTTTCTATGAAATAAGTTTTCATAGAAAGATGATTAAATTAGGATCAAATCTTCCACAGTGATTAGGTTAACTCATGACCTGATCGGGTCAAACCCAATTGAATCCAATTAGATTAAACTTGATCAAATCCCCATCGCTCAATCAAATTGAGTTAATCAATAATCAAATTGCTAATTAATCCTTCAATAAATATAGATTTTCAATCGAGTGGATGTCTGGGCAATAGAGTCTATCAACATGAAACTCCTAAAGAGTCCCAAACTAGTGGAACTCTTGAACCTAGTGTCCCAAATGAATCAAACTCATGATCATAGAGTCCCAGACCAGTGGAACTCTTGATCAAAGAGTCCAGACGAGTAGGGCTTAGAGTCCTAGTCCAGTGGAACTATTGGTCATAGAGTTTCAGTTCAGTGGGACTCTTGACCACAGTATCCAAGTCATCAGAACTCATGATCAGCCATCAGATTAGGTAGGAACTCCTTATGTGTGTGACCCCATAGGTTTGAATCCTACGTCAGTAGGATAGAAATCAATTTTCTATACCAATCGATGTGACCATCTAGCAATGATACCAGACATTTGGATAGGTCAAAAAGTCTTAACGCAACAATGACGAACTTGTAGAATATGGTTACCGTATAATTCATCCCCTTGACCTCGATGCTCAAAGGATGATTTAGGATTTAGTATCAATCCTAAAATTCATCCACAGTATATTTCAAAATTTAGCATTCATTATATGGACTACCTCGATCAAGAATTTGCTAAATTGAAATATAGTGATGCACTTGCTCCAACACTTAGAGGGGTCAATCCCATCTTGACTCATACACCAACAAGTCAAGTACTTGACTGCATCTAGTAGCCTTCCATCACTGAATTAGAAATTCAAGTAGTCCGGTATCTAAGTATAGTGAGTTGCTTACAAGTGACCGTGGTGGTCTCAGGTCTAAGGGACACTTAAACCCATATCCTTCAGAACTAATCTTGATTGAAGAAAAGCTTCAGAGTTGGTCATGTTCAGTGCAGATGTACCCATACATCTCACTTGCATGCCATACCAGTGTCTTAACATTCCTTGGTTATGAGGACTACCAACCTATATGGCACACAACGATTTATACTCAATAAATATTATCGTTCTAAGTAACAACGTATCTTTTGGTTGTGAATAATTTAAGGACTGAACGATAAATCCTCCTTTGTCGAATATAGATAGTCCTAAAAACTTCATCACAACACAAGAGTTCATTAGAAGATAATAGATTTTATGATGAAAAATATTAAAATAATTTTTATTAATTTATGATTTATATACAATTACAAATATATAGCCTAACTGTCAACAGGCTGATGATTGGCTTTGGAACATATTTCCTACAATCTCCCACTTGGACTAAAGTCAATCGGTGTAGTATCTAATACCTATCTTCAACTTGAAGTCATTGAATTCCTTTACCGCCATAGCTTTAGTGAATGGGTCGGTTAGGTTTTTCTTTTCATTGATCTTTTGATGGTCGACATCACCTCAATCCATAATTTCTTGGATAAGATGGAAGTGGCATAGAATATGCTTCATCCGCTCGTGTGCCTTAGGTTCCTTCATCTAAGCAATAACTCTAGAGCTTTCGCAATAGAGCAAAACTGGACCATTAAGGGAGGGTGCTACACCGAGCTCGGTGATGAATTTTCTTAGCCACTCCGCTTCTTTGGCAGCATCTAATGCAGCGACATACTCTATCTCATGAACTGAATTAGCCATGGTATGCTGCTTGGAACTCTTCCAGCAGACGGCCCCATCATTAAGGGTTAATATATATCCCGATACACTCTTGCTATCATCATGATCAGACTAAAAACTGAAGTCTGTGAACCTCACAAGTTTTAAATCCATTTCACCATACAAGCCATTGGTCCTTGGTATTTCTTAAATACTTCAGGATGGTTTTAACAACCTTCCAGTGGTTCTCCCCTGGATTAGATTAGTATCTACTCACTATCCCTAGTGAGTATACCACATTTGGTCGTGTACATATCATGGCATACATGATAGAATCTACTATCGAAGCATATAGTATTCTACTCATATGCTCTCTTTTCAGAGGTATTGTTGGACAATCCCTCTTTAAATGAGAAATTCTATGGCCTATCGGTAGATGGCTTTTCTTGGAATTCTCCATGCTAAACCATTTCAGCACCATATCAGTGTACGTAGATTGGAACAATCCAAGCAACCTTTTAGATCTATCTTTACAAATCTTTATCCCTAGGATTAGGAAGCTTCTCTCAGATATTTCATGGAGAACTGTAATGACAGTCAGATCTTTATTCCTTGCAATGTAGGAACATCATTTTTGATTAAGAGAATATCATCCACATACAATACTAGGAATACTATTGCTGAACCATTAGCCCACTTATATATACAGTGCTCCTCTTCATTTTTAACGAAGCCATATATTTTGATTATTTTATTAAATCATATGTTCCAGCTCCAAGATGCCCGCTTCTATCCATAAATGGATCTTTGAAGCTTACACACCTTAGACTCATCTATGGATGTGAATCCTTTAGGCTATATCATATACATCTTTTCATCTATATCTCCATTTAGGAAAGCCATTTTCACATCCATCTGCCAGATTTCATAATCTAGATGGGCAACAATAGCAAGCATAATCTGAATGGATTTGAGCATTGCCATAGGAGAAAATGTCTCGTCATAGTCAATACCATAATATTGACGATACCCCTTGGCAACCAGACGGGCTTTATAGGTTTTCATCTTTCCATCTGTGCCTCTTTTTTTTTTGAAGATCCACTTACATTCTATGGGTTTTACCCCTTCGGGTGGGTCAACCAATGTCCATACATCATTGACCTTCATGGATTCCATTTCAGATTTGATGACCTCAAGCTATTTTTTAGAGTCGGATCTCTGCATTGCATCGATATAGGTGATCGGATCCTGATCATTCTCATCGAGTTCGATAGGATCCCCATCCTGGATCAGAAAACCATAGTATCTATCTGGTTGATGTGGTAATCTATCAGATCGCCTTAAGGGTGCATCTATAATGGGTTTTGGGTCTGATCTAATCAGATCCAACTCAAGTTCTATAACTTATTTCTGTTCTTCCACCTATCGTACTTCATCAAGTTCAATCTTAGAGGCATTAGTTGCTTCACCAAAAAACTCCTTTTCTAAAAAGATTGCTTTAAGGCTGACCAATATTTTTTGTTCATCAGCAAGGTAGAAGTAGTACCCTTTGATTTTTTTAGGTAATCTATAAAACTACACTTATTAGACCTAGGTCCAAGCTTGTCTGTCATCAAATATTTGATGTAAGCCAGACACCCCTAAACCCTAAGGTGTGAAAGCACAGGCTTACGCCCTGTCCATATCTTATATGGTGTTTTATTAATAGATTCACTCAGAATCCTATTTAGAATGTAACAAGCTGACTTGAGTGCATATCCCCATAGGGCGATCGGCAAACCAGCAAACCCCATCATGGATCAAACCATGTCCAATAGGGTCTGATTTCTCCTTTCAGACACACCATTATGTTGTGGTATTTTAGGAGGGGTCCATTAGGAGAGAATCCTGTTCTTTCCAAGATATGTCAGAAATTCATTAGAAAGATATTTACCTCCTCGGTCAGATCGAAGAGTTTTAATACTTTTCTTAGTTTGCTTTTCTACCTCATTTCGAAATAGTTTGAATATTTCAAATGACTCCGACTTATGCTTCATTAAATAGACGTACCCATATCTCGATAGATCATCTGTGAAGATTATGAAGTAGAAGCATCCACCTCTGGTACTTGAGCTCATGGGTCTACATACATCTGAATGTACTAGACTTAGGAGTTTAGTGGCTCATTCATCTTTTCCAATAAAAGGTGACTTGGTCATCTTACCAAGAAGATATGACTCATCAGTTAAAAGTGATTCACAATCACTAACCTCAAGAATTTCTTCTTGAGTTAACCTATTAATTTTATTCTTATTAATATGACCTTGCCTATAATGCCAAAGGTATACATCAGACACATTAGTAATTCTAGGGCGTTTACCAAAGAATTGAACCACATTAATAGGCATAGAAAGTAAATAAATTTTGTTATTCAATTATCCAATAAAAATTATAACACCATTCAAAATGACATTATAAATTTTTTTTATTGATATTTCAAAATCATTCATGGCTAAAAGGCCTACAGAAATGACATTCAATAAGAAAGTTGGACAAAAATGACATTCATTAAGAATAACTTTATTTGAATTGATTACAAGGTTCATGATTCCTAAAGCTAGAATTGGAACTTGTCTTCCATCTCCAACATTTAGAAACCTCTTGCCTTGATCAAATCTCCTATTGACTTGCAAGCCCTGCATAGAATTACAAATATGATAAGAGCTTCCAGTATCTAATATCCAAATAGTAGAATCAAATTAGAAAAAATTGCAAGATGTTATCACATAATTATCTTGCCCAGCAACCACTTGCTTCCTTCTTGGCCTGTTCGAATCCAGGGAGGCAATGTACAGAGGACAGTTTCACTTCCAGTGTCCTTGCTTTTTATAGAAGAAGCACTCTGCCTGGCTCTAGTTGGGCTTGCGCTTCTTGATCCGATCCTATGCAGTTGTCCCAGCCTTTGGCTGCACCCTCTTATTCTTCTTCTTCTTGTTCTTCTTTCCTTTCTTAAAGGATCGACGACCAAAAGAAGACCCTCCCACTACATTCACCATCTCCTTATGGAGTTGGTGATCCTTCTCAAAGTTCTACAGCAATCCCAACAATCCATGGTAGTTGACTGTAGGCTTTATCATTTTGAAATGAGTTAGAAAGGGGAGGAAGGATGTGGACAAGGAATTAAGGATCGCATCCTTACCGAGCTGCTCATGCAGGAGAAAGCCTAGCTTGCTAAGATGCTCAATCATCTTGATCATGTACAATACATGATCGACGACTGAGGCCCCATCCCTTATTCGAGCATTGAAAATAGAACAACTTGTTTTGTGCCTTTCAATGTCGTCAGCATGCCAAAGGAGTCGTTCAACATTTGAAGCATCTCCTGTGGCTGGGCATTTTCAAACCTGTGGCTGAACTCATCGTTCATTGCCACCAGCATTATACACCGAATGATGGTGCGATCATTGAGCCACTTCTGATAAGTATCTCAAACCACTCCTCTAGCATTCGGAGCTGGCTCCTTAGGTGTAGGATCCGTTACGACACAAAGGATCTGCTCATGCTTTAAGATGATTTTCAACTTACGATACCAGCTATCATAGTTAGGTCCCATTAATTTATCATTATCTAATAATGATCGAAGCGACAGGTTAGTGGCCATTTCTATATAATAAGAAAAATCAAACCTAATTAGTATATGAATCAATTATCCTAAAGACTTGAACTTTAGTTTAAAGGTTCTTTCACTATTTTATATGAATTGGTAGCCTCTACCTCCAATTTGAGGAATTACTTTAATTTTTTAGTGGGTACTAGAATCCATATAGACTACACATGAGCTCAACTTTGGTTGGTCAACCCATGTGCACCTATGGATAGGTTCAAAATTAATTGTTTCTCTAAATAATTTTTAGTAATATTAATTTTGCCCTAGAGACCTAATCAGGAGGCTTTGGCCTCCATTGAAAAAGTTTGATTAGGTCCAACCATTAACATGACCATATTTGATCTTATCTAACCAATAAATGATCAGGCCCAACTTTGGTCAGCTAACCCAAATACTATCAGAAAGATTTAACCAAATCATCATTTTATAAATGATAATTTCATTAGTCAATAAGCACCAGACCTTTGGACCTCCAGTGATTATCAAATTAATGATCCCATTATCACTCAACTTAATGGAAGGCTATGATTTAGTTATCTATATAACTATTTCATTTTTAGGAATCTAATAATTTTAGGAATTTAGTTAATATATTTAAGAAAAATAAGCCAATTTTGATCCTTTCACTGACTTAATCAAGTCAGATAAAAAAAAAGGGATCTAATCTAAGCTGGCATTAGGAGCACCTAAATCAGTCAGACTGATTTACCTAATTGACATGGGTGAGCCCAAATCACTAAGTGATCTAATCAAAATCTAACTCATCAGGATGGCCAGGTAAGTGAGATCAGTGGAAGGGATATGCCATTAACTCGTCAAAGACTGAATCAGTGCGAGTAGCTCCCAATTAAAAATCACTGGTCTAACTGCCAAACTTATCTTAGACACCATCCAGTTTATTAGTTTTAATTTGACCAACCTAGTAATTTTGGGTTCGCCCGCATAGCCATGAATCAAGTCCATTTGGTTCTCGTTAAAGGCATGGACTTGATCAACTACAACTATTATAATTGAGTTTATAGAGTTCTTGACCTAATCTAAATTAATATTTAATTAGATTTGATCAATTACTCTAATTTAGTCCACTCTTTAACTAACCCTAGGTCTAACCCAATTTATGGACCTAATTCAACTAACCCAATAATCTACGTTTTATGATTAATGACTTAGAGTCTTAATTCACAATTCTAGACACTAAATCATTATACTTAATATTTAATTAAGTTTATGGGCTATGAATTTGGGTTCGGCATTTCAAAAAATATTTTTTAAATTTTTAAAAGGTTCTTTATAACTTAGTATTATTTACCAATTGAGTCAACTCACTTTAAAATTGAATCGGCTTAATTCACAAATAATACTAGTTATAGGATTTAATCTGAAACTATGTACACTACATAATACTAAATCATGAATCAAACTTTATCTAATTATGCATTCATGATCATAAATCAGATTAAAATCTAATATAATTAGATTATAAAAATATTAGATTAAATATAAAATTTTATGATTAATGATATAGATCAGCAACGTACTAGGACAACCATTTCACTGTAGAGGATAAATCCTACAGCAGGACAACCTACAGTTCGTGCAATCTTGATTTTAATTTTTAGATCTAATTAATTAGATTATTAGATTAACATTTAGATCAAATCTAAATTATCAATCTAAAATATGCAAGCATATCATGTATAACGAACCTTGCTCTGATACCATTTGAAGAAAGCAGTGCAGGATTTACAGTGCTACTTTCAAAATTTTTTTTGAAAATAGCTAAAATATAGCAAAAAATTAATTAATTTAATTAATTAATTTTTTATCATATCAAAATATTAAGCCCTACACTAAGGATCTAAACACAATATACATGTATTCATATAGATCTGAAAATAAAACTATCCAGCAAACTCTTTACTACACCTATCTATTCATAATACAATACCTTTTTGTGGATAGCTGATCACCATAATCTGAATCCATCAAATAATGCTCTAGTATCACACCACAGTTGCACACATGTCTGATCTCTATGGTTGGTCCACACGGAGCTCCTGGTCCCAATCTGCCCTACTAGAGTGCTAGCTTCTCACCGGGGCCTTCAATGGCTGATCACGATCGATCTGATTGATCATATATTTTTTAATTTTTTAAATATTCTAAAAAATTAGAACACAAATATTAGAGGATGATGAAGAGGTGTTTCAAATTTGGTTGCGATCCGATGCTCACAGCACTCAATCTCTCCACCCAAACCCAGATTCTCAAATCTAGGGTTTCACTCTGCCCAAAAAACCTGACACACTGAAAATCCTATCATGCCCTCTGTATGTGGATTTTTTCTATGAAATAAGTTTTTATAGAAATATGACTTTTGGATCTATAAACTCTATTCATATCATATCTAAAAATTGGATATCCTTAAAGGTGAAAATCAGAAGAGAAGAGAGGCATGAGGGAAAAATAAAGTGTTGCAGGACCCTACTCACCTTCACTTTGAGATTTTTCTCACCCAAAACTAATGCCCAATAACATTGAAATTTTTACCATGGAATGCTACCCCCTCTCTTGCATGCACAAAAATTCTCATAATTTATTGTCGTGAATACCATGGGAAAGGCGCATGGAAAGAGATAAGGGTCGGAGGTTGAACTTGTTTCAACCTCCCAACCAACATCAAATTCAAAAACCTTCTTATCCCTATCCAACACCCATGCCAGAGTATTTGATGCATAGAAGGACTCTCCTTCTACGTGTCCACTCTAAGAATGCACAAAAAATTACGTGAAGTAAAATCAAAGTGGGCATGGGAAAAGGATAAGAACAAGAGGGAGTTGAGAAGTTTCAACTTCTACATTGAATTCAAAATTCAAATTATTTTGACTAGTCCAACCATTGGACCAGGTCAAAGGCAGAAGAGATAAGGGGCACAGAAGGTATCTGGGTGTGAGGAAAAATTCATGTAAAATAAAGAGGGACATGGGTCAAAGGTTGGTCAAATATTGTAGGCTTAGGGAGTTGAAAGTTCAAACCTCCTTTGACTTTTCAAAATTGGTTTCAACTAAACCAATTATTCCAGACCCAATAAGACCAAGTCAAATCTAACTAAATTAGGCTTAACCCAACTTATTAAATTTTTAATCAAATTAGAAATTAATTTGGTCCAGCCCCTGATTAAATCAAGGTCAAATCTCCTATAGTGATGAGGTCAACTCAAGGTCAAATCTCCTATAGTGATGAGGTCAACTCATGACCTGATCAGGTCAACCCCAATCGAATCCAATTTGATCAAACTTTATCAAATCCCTATCGCTCAATCAAATTAAGTTAATCAACAATCAAATTACTAATTAATCCTTCAATAAATATAGAGTCCCAATCGGATGGATGTTTGGGCAACAGAGTCCATCAACATGAAACTCCTGAAGAGTCCCAAACTAGTGGGACTCTTGAACCCAGTGTCTCAAATGAATCAAACTCATGATCATAGAGTTCTAGACTAGTGAGACTTTTGATCAGAGAGTTTTAGACAAATAGGACTCAGAGTCCCAGTCCAGTGGGACTCTTGACCACAGTGTCCTAGGTCATCAGGACTCATGATTAGCCATCAGATCAGGTAGGAACTCCTTATGTGTGTGACCCCATAGGTTCAAATCCTAAGCCGATAGTATAAAAACTAATTTTCTATACCAATCGATGTGACCATCTAGCAATGGTACCCAACATTCGGATAGGTTGAAAAATTGCAATGCAATAAAGACGAACCTATGGAATATGGTTATCGTATAATTCATTCCCTTGACCTCAATGCTTAAAGGATGATTTAGGATTTACTGTCAATCCTAAAATTCATCCATTGTGTATTTCAAAATTTAGCGTCCATCATATGGACTACCCCGTTTGAGGATTTGCTAAATTAAAGTACACCGATGCACTTGCTCCAACACTTAGAGGGGTCAATCCCATCTTGACTCATCTACCGATAAGCCAAGTACTTGACTGCACCCAGGAGCCTTCCATCACTGAATTAGAAATTCAGCTAGTCCGGTACCTAAGTACAGTGAGTTGCTTACAAGTCACTATGGTGGTCTCAGGTCTAAGGGGCACTTATACCCATATCGTTCAGGGCTAATCTTAATAGAAGAAAAGCTTCAGAGTTGGTCACGTTCAGTGCAGATGTATCCATACTCTCACTTGCATGCCATACCAGTATCTCAACATTTTTTGGTTATGAGGACAACCAACCTATATGGCACACAACGATCTATACTCGATAGACGTTGTCGTCTTAAGTAACAACGTATCTTTTGGTCATGAATAATTTAAGGACTAAACGATAAATCTTTCTTTATCAAATCTAGATAGTTTTAAGAACTTCATCACAACACAAGAGTTCAGTTGAAGATAATAGATTTTGTGATAAAAAATGCCAAAATAACTTTTATTAATTTATGATTCATATACAATTACAAATGTATAGCCCAACCATCAACAGGCTGACGATTGGCTTTGGAACATATTTTCAACAACCATCCCCTCTCCATGCCACTCGCTCTTTAGTCCTCTCTCTCTTCTCCATGCCCAAGAGTTAGGCACGAGTTCCAGTAAAAGATCTAGGTGTCTTGGCACATAGATTAGGAAGGAAGACAAGTTGTTCATGAGATGAACACATGACCTTCAGAGATTTTTTTAAAGGATCAACTAGAAGACTCTAGATCTAATTTTTGGATATCAGATCTAGAAGAAAAGTGTGTCCAAATTTAGCTCGAGTGGACTCCAAGAGAGGCTAGGCACTTGCATGGCTAGATCCAAAACCACGAGCTACGATAGATCATCGATAGGGTAAAAGCGGTTTACCCTAAAGGTAACATCTGATGTTCCTAAATTTAATTTTTATTTTTAATATTAGATCATTAAGATAATGTTTGAGAACTCTCTAATCTAATTAGGACTTGTAGAAAAAATTTTAAAATTTTTTACTTCAGATCTGATAAGATCAGATTGATCCTATAGCAGAAAAGCTAGTTTTCCTTCACTATGCTCGATAAACGCTGTTGTCCTAATTAACAACATATCATTTGATCGTGAATAGTTTAAGAACTAATCAATAAATTCTTTTTTTATCAAAACTAAATAGTCCTAAGAACTTCATCACAATAATGAAGTTCTTTAGAAGATGTAGACTTTGTGATGAAAATACCAAAATATTTATTTTATTTATTAATAAATTAATTATAATTATAATATAGCTCAATCATCAATAGGTAGATGATTAGCTTTAGGACACATTTTTCAATAACTTCTACTTATCCTAAAGCCACTTGGCACCGTATCCAATATCCATCTTCAACTTGTAGTCATCGAACTTCTTTATCGCTAGGGCTTCAGTGAAGGGATCAACCAGATTTTTCTTTCCATCGATCTTCTGAAGGTTGACATCATCTTGATCCATTATCTTTCAGATTAGGTGGTAATAGCACAGTATGTAATTCATCCACTGGTGTGCTTTGGGTTTCTTCGCCTGAGCAATGGCACCAGTACTATTGCAGTAGAGTAGGACCGAACCATCAAGGGAGGATGCTACTCCAAGCTCGGTGATGAATTTTCTCGGCCATATAGCTTTTTTTATGGCATCTGATACTACAATGTACTCTACTTCACAAACAAGGTCTACAACAGTATGCTGCTTCGAACTCTTCCAGTAGATTGCTCCACCATTTAAGATAAAGATATAACCTGACACACTTCTACTGTCATCATAGTTAGATTGAAAGTTGGAGTCTATAAATCCCACAAGTTTGAAATATGACTCACCATAAACCAACCATTGATCCTTAATATTTCTCAAATACTTAAGGATGGCTTTCACCACTTTCCAGTGGTTCTCTTCTGGATCAGATTGGTATCTACTCACTACTAGTGAGATGCCACATCTGATCTTGTACATGTCATGGTGTATATGATAGATCCCACTATCGAAGCATATGGGACTCTACTCATATGCTCACTCTATTTAGGAGTTGTCGGACAATCCTTTTTAGAGAAAGAAATTTCATAGTCTATCAAAAGATAGCCTCTTTTGGAATTCTCGATGCTGAACCTCTTCAGCATAGTTTCTATGTACGTGGACTAAGATAATCCAAGCATCCTCTTAAATCTATCTCTATAGATCTTCATTACCAGAATGTATGATGCTTCATCCAAGTTTTTTATGGAGAATTGAGATGACAACCAAACTTTTATTCCTTGCAGTGTGGGGATGTCATTTCCAATTAAGAAAATATGATCTACATACAAGACAAGGAATACCACTACTAGACCAATTACCTATTTGTAAATGCAGGGCTCTTCTCCATTCTTAACAAAACCATATATTTTGATTATCATATCAAAATGCATATTCTAACTTTGAGATGTTTGCTTCTGTTAGATATGTGTGCCCTAGAAGCCAGAATTGGCTGACACTTGTAATATACTTCTAGGGGCAAAATTATAATTTTGATTATAAATAATAAAATGGAATATTTTTTATCACATATGTGTATTTAGTGTCTGTGATACATC
This sequence comes from Cocos nucifera, assembly GCA_006176705.1. Lineage (NCBI taxonomy): Eukaryota > Viridiplantae > Streptophyta > Magnoliopsida > Arecales > Arecaceae > Cocos > Cocos nucifera. The sequence continues at coordinate 22,294 of QRFJ01002932.1, read as the reverse complement.
CCTTGAGTTAATGGTAATGATAGTTCTTATTTTCAAGAGTTGAAAATTTAAGATAAGAACTTTCATTATTAACTCATAAAATGCTCCTGATCATAGGATTGTCATGAGGATGGTGATTGATCCGAAAGGTTAGTATATAATCGCTTCTTCATAGTAGATGAGTCTTAAGTCTATGGTCTAGAGACACCAGAGTGAGAGCATAGGTACTCATTAGAGAACGAGGGCACTAAGCGTGACTACCTCGAGTAGTCATAAGGAAGTCTACCTTCTCATCGATGATTGACTCGAAGCTGCAGAGATGATAGTAGATCTTCGAAAGAAGTTTCGAAGATCCTCCAAATTAGATCTAGACCTAATTTTTGGAGATATGATAAAGAAGAAAAAGATCTCTAGATCCAGCTCAAGTAGATATCAGTAGAGGCCAGGCGCTTGCGTGGCTAGATTCAGAACCTCAGGCAATCAGTAGGATCATCAAAGGATAATCGAATTACCCAACAAATAAGATAATATTAATCTAGATTTAATTTAATTTAATTTTTTTATTTATCAGATCATAAAATTAGATCTTAAAAGTATCAGATCTAATTTAGATCTAAGAAAAAATTTTTGAAATATGCCTCTCGATCCAATTAGATTTGAACGAACCTGACCTAGAAAATCTGATTTTTTCTTCAACTGGTATTAGAGCTAGGTTGCATAAAATTTATTTAGATCAAATTTAATCTAATAAATTAGTAATTTTAGATATCACATAAGATATGATTAGATCTAAAATTAAAAAAATAGAAAATTAAAATTAATTAATATAGATCTAAAATGTATGAGATACATAACTTGACTAGGAATAGAATTATTCTATGTGTAGTCTAGTATAATCATAATTTTTATTTAATTAATTATATTTTTAAGATCTATTTATTTATTATTTTTTGATCTTATAAATATTATAATCAAATTTAAAAATAGAAAATAAATTAAATTTAATTTGTTTATATGAGATATGATAGTTACATGTTTAGACTAGTTGTAAAATAGTTCTACAAAAGGTCTAGTTTAAATTTTATTTGATGTGATCAAATTTAAATTTAATTTTTTAGATGATTATGAGATAATTTAGATCTAAAAAATATGCATGATATGATACATGAGATGTATGCAAAGCATGTTTTAATTAGATTAATTTTTATATGGGATATATGCTTAAATCTAATTAGTTTTGTAGATTAATTGTATTTTTGATTAAGACGTTCCTCTTGGCCGTCCGATCATAAGAATAAAGAAGAGTTTAAAGGCCCTCTCCTCCCATTCGATGGGGATGTTCTTATGATGTGTAGGGGTGCTGCGTTCGTCCTTAATCAAAAATTGCCAAAACTTACTTTCTGCAAAACCCTAGATCCTGAAATCCTAGGATTTATTGTGCATATTTTGTTTATGAACCCTAAACTTAATTAAGAATTAAGATTATGAAATATTAATTAGATCTAAAATTGAGAATTTTTAGATCTAAGACATATTCATAATACTGGGTTCGGGCTTGGGTAGCTCAATTAGGTCTAAGCGGTTGATCAAACCGAATCAAGAGTTGGTTAGATGGGATCAACAATGCTTAAATTGACCAGCCTAATAGGATTAAGTCTGGGTCAAGATCGAGTCACGTGAGTGATCGATTAAGCAAGACCTAATTAGGCTCAGAGGTTAGAGTCTGGATTGTAGGCTAACCCAATTGGTTCTGGCTCAATAATTTGGTGTCTAAGGTAAGTTTGGCAGATACGACCGACTGATTTTTAATTGGGAAGCTACTCGACTCGAATGCATTCTTATCGAGTTAATGGCATATTCCCTTCCACCGATCTCACTTACCTGGCCATATCTGTTGACTCAGTTCTGATCTGAGGTGGTCAATAATCCGAGCTAACCCATGCCACTAGGTTAGTCATAATTGGTTATGACTATGTCAAGTCTAGTTTAATGAGACCTAAATCAAACCTTCCTAAGAAAATATTAAGTCTAAGGTCTTCCACCATTGTAGACGTGCGGGCCCTTTCCGGGGTTGATTGTTCTCGGTTGGTTATAATGGCTCAGTTGCATCGAAAAGATGCAACCATGTCTATTAGGCATTGGATGCTACGGGCTGGAGGATGGATTGGGCTCAATATTTTGGATATGGTGAGAGACTCAATTAGGAATCTAATCTATGCAAATGGTGGATCTGACTTAACTAAGGAGTTGATCAATATTTCGGGCATGGTGAGATTCATGAATTAGAGATCAAGTTTGGGTGCATCATAATTAGAGAATCATTGAACAAGAATTCTTGTTCAATGAATATTATAACCAATGCCCAAAATATTCTTGTTCAATGAACATTATAACCCATCAAGATTCTGGCTCACCAATAACTATTAGGTGAGGTGATGAGTCAGTTGGTGGGACCGCACCACCCACTAGAAATCATTAATCATAGAGATTTTTGCATCTCTATAGAGAGAGTATAGGGATCCGAGAAAATAGTGAAAGCTAATTTATTTAAAAATAAAATTTTTAAATAAATTATTAAGTCTTAATTATAATATCTAACTAGAAACTTTGACTCTCTACAGAAAAATATCTGCATCCAATCCATTAGCACGAATCTTGCACACCCATAGATTGATCGAACCCAATTACAAGGATTGCTTCAGAACTTCAAAATCATTTTGGGTTTTGAGAAATTAACTCATGTATTGAATCAGGACCCTCCCACCTTACCAGCTCGTCCAACCGCTGAACAGAGAGAATCTCTGGATAAGTAGATAGACGAAGATAACAAGGCCAGATACTATATATTGGGCTCGATGTCTGATGAACTTTAGTGCCAACATGAAGATATCAAGACTACTCACCAAATGTTGGCTCACCTACAAGAGATGTTTGGTGAACAGAGTCACGCAGCCAAGTATCAAGTCACTAAATGATTGTTCAAGGCTAAGATGCGTGATGGGCAGTCAATCCAAGATCATTGTCTGATGATGATCAAGGACTTGGATGAGCTTGAGAAGCTCGGAGTGAGGTTGGACTTGGATCTACAGAATGATATAATTCTGCAATCCTTGACTGATGCATATGGGCAATTCATCATGAATTACCACATGCATAAACTTCAAAATTTCCTGGCCGAACTTATGAACATGCTGGTTACTGCTGAGCTTTCCATGAAAGGCTCTAAAGGCTCAGTTCTTGCTATGAAATGGACTTCTTCCAAGGGAAAGTCTTTTAGAAAGAAGAAGTCTGCATAAAAATAGAAGGTGAAAGGAGAAAAAAAGAAAAATACAGAGCTGAAGAAGAAGGCCGCTGACAAAGAAAAGTGTTTCCATTACAACAATGATGGCAACTAAAAGCGGAACTGCCCTACTTACCTGGCCACCCTGAAGAAAGAGGAAGGTCCTTCTGGAGGTATGCTCGTTATTGAGTCTAACCTTACGATTTCTTCTGCATCCAGTTGGGTGCTTGACTCTGGTTCTAGTGCTCATCTGTGCACTTCTATGCAGGGTCTTGAGGATAGCAGGAGGCTGAGGGATGGAGACATGATCCTATGCATCGAAAATGGAGCAAGAGTTGCTGCAGCGGCTGTGGGAACATACCCTCTTCGATTACCATCTGGTTTAGACTTAGTTTTAAAAGACTGTTATTATGTGCCTGCAGCAGCTAGCAGGAATTTGATTTCTATTTCATGCTTAGCACTAGAAGGCTATGTGATTACCTTCTTTAAGGACCATTGTAACATTCTTTATGAAAGAAATAAAATTGCAAATGGTTTCCTTATTAACGGTCTTTATCAGCTACATATTGATGTATCTATTTTTAACTATCGAGCAAAAACGTGAATGCCATGAAATGACCTAGGGATAGTCCAAATGATAGGTATCTATGGCACCTGAGATTAGGTCATATAGCAGAAGATAGGATCAACAAATTGGAGAAAAATGGGCTATTGAGTCCTATTGACTTCTGAGTCATATCCAACTTGTGAATCTTGTCTTCAAGGCAAAATGACTAAACTCCCTTTTGTAGGACATGGGGAAAGGGCCACAGATCTTCTTGCCCTAGTACATACTGATGTGTGCGGCCCATTTGATGTGCCGGCTAGAGGCAATTTTGTCTACTTCATTACCTTTACCGATGATCTATCTAGGTATGGGTATGTGTATCTTATGAGACACAAGTCTGAAGCTTTTGAAAAGTTCAAAGAATTCAGACATGAAGTAGAAAAATCAAATTAAAAAACCCATTAAGGTTCTTCGATCAGATCGAGGAGGTGAATACCTTAGCCGAAAATTTTTAGACTATCTTAAGAAAAATGGCATAGTCTCTCAATGGACTCCACCAGGAACACCTCAACTCAACAAGGTTTCAGAATGGAGAAATCGGACTCTATTGGATATGGTTCGATCCATGATGAGCTTCACAGACCTCCCTGATTTTCTTTGGGGACACTCATTGTTAACTTCAATTTATCTACTGAATAGGGTTTCCTCTAAAACCGTTCCTACCACACCGTATGAGATATGGCATGGTAAGAAACCAAGTCTGAGTCATCTCAGAATTTGGGGTTGTCCGGCTCATGTCAAAAGACAACAAGCGGACAAGTTAGAGTTTAGGTCCTTTAGAGCTCGATTCATAGGATATCCTAAAGAGTCATTAGGATACTATTTCTACATTCCAGAAGACCATAATGTGATTGTGAGTCGACATGCCATCTTTCTTGAAAAATAGTTTATTCAAGATAGCGGCATTGGAAAGCAGATTAAGCTTGATGAGAAAGTCTCACAAGTACAACGAGCTAAGGACCAATTGGAACCAAATCAGGTTGAGCCAATAAGAACACTACCTCCTCCACCTCGTAGATCGGAAAGAGTTTTTTCCGTCCCCCTGAAAGATACTTAGGTATTATTTCAGAGGAAGTAGAGGAAATGTTCCTCATAGGTAATGGTGCTCATGGTGATGATCCCAAAACCTACAATGAGGCGATATCAGATATCGACTCCGAGAAATGGCTAGAGGCAATGCAGTCAGAAATTGACTCGATGCACTCAAACCAAGTCTGGACCTTGGTAGATCCACCAGAAGGTATAGTACCTATTGGGTGTAAATGGATCTTCAAGAGAAAGATTGGTGCAGATGGGAATGTGGAGACATTCAAGGCTAGACTAGTGGCAAAAGGTTATAGTCAACGCGAAGGCATTGACTATCAGGATACCTTTTCCCCAGTGGCTATGCTAAAATCCATCCGCACATTGCTTGCCTGTTGCAGCCTATTTTCGATTATGAAATATGGCAAATGGATGTGAAAATGGCATTCTTAAATGGATATCTTGAGGAAGATATCTATATGGAACAGCCGCTAGGTTTCACATCCAGTGATACTGATCACAAGGTTTGCAAGCTGCAAAGGTCCATATATGGACTTAAGCAAGCATCTCGGAGCTGGAACACTCATTTCAATGATGTGATCAAAAAGTTTGGTTTCATCAAAAATGAAGAGGAACCATGTGTCTTCAAAAAGGTCAGTGGGAGCGCTGTTGTCTTCCTCGTATTGTACGTGGATGACATCCTCCTTATTGGGAATGATATTCCCATGTTGACGACAGTCAAAATATGGTTGTCCAAGGAATTCTCCATGAAAGACCTAGGTGAAGCATCCTTTATTCTAGGAATTAAGGTCTATAGGGATAGACCGAATAGGATGCTAGGACTTTCACAGAAGATGTACATAGAGGAAGTACTAAAGAGGTTTAGTATGGAAAACTCTAAGAGGGGATTAATACCCTTCAGACATGGTATTCATCTTTCCAAGAAGATGTGCCCTAGCACACCTGAGGAAATAGAACGCATGAGCAAGATCCCTTATGCTTCTGCAATAGGGAGCCTCATGTATGCCATGCTATGTACACGACCTGATATAGCCCATGCTGTGAGTGTCACAAGCAGATATCAGTCAAATCCAGGTGAAGAACACTGGACTTCTGTGAAATGTATCCTTAAGTACTTGAGAAGAACTAAGGATATGATGTTGGTCTTTGGTAATGGAGAACTCCAAGTCCAGGGATACACAGACTCGGATTTCATGTCCGATATAGATGATCGAAAGTCGACATCTGGGAGTCTGTTTGTGTGCAATGGTGGTGCTGTCAGCTGGAAGAGTTCCAAGCAAACTGTGATAGCAGATTCCACCATGGAAGCAGAATATATCGCTGCATCAGAGGCTGCGAAGGAAGCATTCTGGTACAAGAAGTTTGCTGCAGAAATTGGAGTAATGCCATCAGATGCCATTCCTCTATACTGCGACAACAATGGCGCCATAGCCCTTGCTAAGGAGCCGAGGTCTCACCAGAAATCCAAGCACATTGAGCGGCGATACCACCTCATCCGCGATTACCTCGAGAAGGGTTACGTCGAGGTCAAGAGAGTCAACTCCACAGATAATGTGGCAGACCCACTTACAAAGCCGTTGGGCCAGCAGAAGATCGAAGCCCACCTTGAGAAGATGGGACTTAGACTTGTAGCCAATTGGCTTTAGGACAAGTGGGAGATTGTTAGATATATGTGCCCTAGAAGCCAGAATTGGCTGACACTTGTAATACACTTCTAGGGGCAAAATTATAATTTTGACTATAAATCAATAAAATGGGTTATTTTCTATCACATATGTGTATTTAGTGTCTGTGATACATCCTTTGAGTTAATGGTAATGATAATTCATATTTTCAAGAGTTGAAAATTTAAGACATGAATAATCATTATTAACTCATAAAATGCTCCCGACCATAGGATCATCACGAGGATGGTGATTGATCCGGAAGGTTGGTGTACAATCGCTTCTCTTTAGTAGATGAGTCTTGAGTCTACGGTGTGGAGACACCGGAGCGAGAGTACAGGTACTCGTTAGAGAACGAGGGCACTGAGCGTGACCACCTCGAGTAGTCATTAGGAAGTCTACCTTCTCGTCAATGACTGACTCGATGCTGCAGTAGTGTGTCTGGTTCTTTGACCTGAGGTGCATCGGACAGTTCACCTTGAGGGTGTTATAGTTTGACTACACCATTACTCGGATCTCCTAGCCATATCGGAACCCTGAGGTGTATGTTGGCTATAGCATGTTCATTGTAGGAACTGGATTGCATCAAGATGGAATCTATCTACCTCGGTGGTAGAGGAGCAGCCCTATGATGATCATGAGAATCAAGTCCAGAAGCCCATGGCCATGGCAGAGTGAAATAATAGAAAGAGTTTCTATTTAGATTTTCACATCGGACTTGAATCGAATGATTACATCATATGACAGAAACTAGGGTTTGACGAGTTCACCTTAACCCTAATCTGATCGGGGCTCAAGATAGAAGAACTTAATCACACAGGTAGCTGCACCAAGAGGTTCGCATTCAGCTCTGATGGTTGCCACCATATACTGCTAGGTGTCACTGGTGGATTTTGGGAGCAATTAGAATGATTTAGATGATCGATCATTCTAGCTGTTCGAATCAGAAGAGTTCTGATCCATCGAAAGGAGTTTCGATGATGTCGATGATAGAGATCATGACATATCCCATTACCATACAGAACTGAACCTAACTGGGTCACACAAACAAGGGTTTGAATCTGGTGATCATCAATTGAACTGATCTAGTTCAATTGATCTGAATGAGATTCAATTAGGTTCAAGGAAATCGTGCTAGCACTCGATTGAACCTAACGTTCTTCTTTTACTATCATAAATAAGTTGTCCTGACTGAGCCAAAGGAGTTTGTGCTCAATCAGAGGCCTTCACTTGGTCTGACTGGAGCTTGTCCAGTCAGAAAAGGGTTGTCTTATTTTGTAAGACAATACCTGCCATTTTTGGTCACCTGCCATTTCTTGTTCCTTTGACTTTGGTCAAAAGTTGACCTTTGACTTGGACATTGACCATTGTCATGCACTTATTGGAGTGTCAGCACCTATTGGAGAGCTGGTGGGGGCCTTGTCCCCTCTGCCAGAACCTGGCAAGGAGGAGGGCGCACGCCTAGGATGGTGTGCGCCCAATGGATAGGGATGCCTAGGAGTCCCTGTTGGACAGATGGGACTCCATCTCCTTTTTGGATTCCAATTAGAGTGACTCCTTACTTAAGAACTTTGACTGGTCTTAGGTGCCATCTAAGGATGAATCCTAGGGACTCTTATCTGATTGAATCAGGTGATGTCATCCCACCAATCAGATTTAGATCTGATTTCACAAAGGGTTGTGATTGGTTGGGAAGAAGAGGAGTTGGATCACGTAGTAGGTCTATAAATAAGACCCTATCTACGCCCAACTTTCTAAGAGTTTCTCTTAGCCCATGCTCCAAGGCTGCCCCTCTCCCTCCTTCATGCCATCTACTAATCCTCTCTCTCTCTCTCCTCTCCAAGCCCAAGGGAAGTTGGGCTTCAGTTTGGTGCAATCCAGGCAAGAAAAGACTGACGAGAAAGGAAGAAGGTAGCACTGCTGCAGAGATGACAATAGATCTTCGAAAGAAGTTTCGAATATCCTCCAAATCAGATTCAGATCTGATTTTTGGAGACGTGATAAAGAAGGAGAAGATCTTCAGATCCAGTCTGAGTGGATACCGATAGAGGCCAAGTGCTTGCATGGCTAGATCCAGAACCTCAAGCAATCAGCAAAATTATTAAAGGATAATCGGATTACCCAGCAAACAAGATAACATTAATTTAGACTTAATTTAATTTAATTTTTTTATTTATCATATCATAAAATTAGATCTGAAAAGTGTCAAATCTAATTTGGATCTAAGAGAAAATTTTTGAAATGTACCTCTCGATCCAATCAGATTTGAATGAACCTGACCCAGAAAATTTATATTTTTCCTTCAGCTTTAACCCATAAATGGATCTCTAAAGCTTGCACAACTTGGACTCATCTATAGATGTGAACCCCTTAGGTTGTATTATATACACCTTTTCGGTCAGCTCTTCATTCAAAAAAGCTGTCTTCACATCCATCTGCCAGATCTCATAATCCAAATGGACAGCTATCGCAAGCATTATCTGAATGAATTTGAGCATTGCCACAAGGAAGAACGTCTCATCATAGTCAATACCATAATATTGACAACATCTCTTGACAACCAGATAGGCTTTATAGGTCTCCACCTTTCTGTTTGCACCTCTCTTTCTCTTGAAGACCCATTTACACCCAATGAATGTAATCTCTTCGGATGGATCAACTAATATCCACACATCATTGACCTTTATGGACTCTATCTCAGATTTCATGGCTTCAAGCTATTTCTTAGAATCAGATCTCTGTATTGCATCCATATAGGTGATCAGATCCTTATCATTCTCATCGAGTTTGATGGGATTACTATTCTGATCCAAGAAACTATAATATCTATCCAGTTGATGCGGTACTCTATCGGATTGCCTTAATGGTGCAGGCACATTAAGCTCTGGATTTGATCTAATCAAATCTGATTCAGGTTCAGCTATAGGTATTGGTCTTTTTACCTATTGAACTTCATCAAGTTCAACCTTAGAGGCAGTAGTTTTTTTATTAAGGAACTTCTTTTCTAAAAAGATTGCCTTAAGATTGACGAATACCTTTTGTTCATCAGCATGGTAGAAGATATATCCCTTGATTTTTTTTGGGTACCACATAAATGTGCACTTGTCAGACCTAGATTCAAGTTTATCTGTGATTAATCATTTCATATAAGCCGAGCATCCCTAGACTCTAAGGTGTGAAAGTGCTGGCTTATTTTCTATCCATATCTCATATGGCATTTTAATTACAAACTTACTTGAAACCCTATTTAACAAATAGCAAGCCAATTTGAGTGCTTATCCCTAGAAGGATATTGGCAAGCTGGCAAAATCCATCATGGATCGGACCATGTCTAATAGAGTTTGATTCTTACTTTTAGGCACACCATTATGCTGTGGTGTTTTTGGAGGTATCCATTGGAAGAGAATCCTGTTCTCTCCTAGATATATGAGAAACTGATCAGAAAGGTATTCTCCTCCTCGGTTAGACCGAAGAGTTTTAATACTCTTTTCAGTTTATTTTTCTACTTTACTTTGGAATCATTTGAATATTTCAAATGAATCAAACTTATGTTTCATTAGATAGACATACCCATACCTGGATAGATCATCTGTGAAAGTAATGAAGTAGAGATATCCACCTCTAGCACTAGTGCTCATAGGTCCACATACATTAGTATGTACTAGACCTAAGAGCTCAGTGGCTCTCTCATCTTTTCTAGTAAAAGTTGATTTGATCATTTTTTCAAATAGACGAGACTCATAGGCTGGAAGTGATTCACAATCATTGGCTTCGACGATTTTCTCTTGAGTCGACCTGTTTATCCTATTCTTGTTAATGTAACCTAGCCTATAGTGCCATAAATAGTTATTAAACACATTATCTAGTCTAGGATGCTTGCTAGTGGAATAGATTATACTAACAGGTTGTGATAGCATGTATTCACCATTATTCAAATGTCCAAAGAATATAGTAACATCATTCAAAATGACATTACAAAATTCTTTCTTTATTGAAATCTCATAATTATCTTTGGCTAGAAGGCCTAAAGAAATGACATTAAAAAAGAAACTAGGACAAAAATGATGATCATTAAGAACAATAGTATGAGACTTAAATACAAGCTGTAAGATTCCTAATGCTAGAACTGGAACTGATCTTCCATCTCCAATGTTCAGGAACCTCTTGCCTTGCTTGAATCTCCTACTAACCTGTAACTCCTATAGTGAATTAAAAATTTAGTAAGGGCTACCGATATCCAATATCCAGTCAGTAATATTATAGATAAAAAAATTGTAAGGAGTTATCATATAAATACCTTGCTCAGCAACAGCTTGTTTCTTTCTTAGCCAATTTAGATCCAAGGAGGCAATGTGCTATGGATAGTTCATCTTTTAGTGCCCTCGCCTAATGCAAAAGAAGCATTTATCTTGACTCTTATCAAGCTTTATCTTCTTGGTTTGGCCCTGCACAAATATTCTAGCCTGAACTTGCACCTCCTTGGACTTCTTCTTCTTGTTCTTCTTCTCTTTCTTAAAGGGTCAAGAACTAGAAAATGAACCTCCCACTAAGTTCACCAACTCCTTGTAGAGCTAGTGATCCTTCTCAAAGTTTTGAAGTAACCCTAGTAACCCATGGTAGTTAACTTCAGGCTTTGTCATTCTATAATAAGTGAGGAAAGGGAGATAAGACTTGGGCAGCGAGTTCAGTATTGCATCTTTTCCTAGCTGCTCATACAAGAAAAAGTTGAGCTTGCCCAAATGCTCGATCAGCTCAATCATGTACAGTACATGATCAGTGACTGAAGCTCCATCCCTCATCTTGGCATTGAAGATGGCACAAGTTGTCATGTGCCTCTTAACATCATCGGGTGTGCCAAAAGACTCCTCCAACACTTGAATCATGTCTTTTGGCTGAGCTGTCTTGAACCTATGACTGAACTCATCACTCATAGCTGCTAGCATAATACAGCACACCATGGTTCAATCATTGAGCCACTTCTGATAAGTATCTCTGACTGACCCACGAGCATTTGCAGCTGGCTCCTCAGATTCTGGATTTGTCAATACGTACAAGATCCGTTCATGCTCCAAGACAATCTTCAATTTATGATTCTAGCTTTCAAAGTTGGGTCCCACCAGCTTATCATTTTCTAGCAATGATCGGAGCAAAAGAAAAGTGGCCATATCTGCATAAAAAAAAACTAAAATCTAATTAGTAATTGATTTATTAAACCTAAAGATTTGGACTTTAATCAAAAGATTCTTTCACTATTTTATTCGAATTGATAGCCTCTACCTTCAATTTAAGGAATTACCCTAATTCCTTAGTGGATACTAGAATCCACATAGACTGCATACAAGCCTAACTTTGTTGGCAAACCCGTGTACATCTAAGGATAGGTTCATAACTAATTATTTTTCTAAATAATTTTTAGTAATTCTATTTTGTCCCAGTCCCTAATCAGTAGGCTTTGGCCTCCACTAAAAAGATTCGATTAGGTCCAACCATTAATATGACCATACTTGGTCTATCTAATCAATGAATAATTAAGCCCAACTTTGGTTGGTCAACCTAACCACCATTTAGAAAGACACAACCAAGAAGTCATATTATGAATGATAATTCCACTAGCCAATAAGCACCAGGCCTTTGGACCTCCAAGATTATCTAACTAATGGACTCATTATCATCTACTTAATGGGAGGCTATGATCTAGTTATCACCATAACTATTTTATTTTAAGAACCTAATAATTTTAGAAGATTTAATTGATTTAATTTAAAGAAGGAAGAAGGTCAGATGAACCAGCTTATTATGATCCTCCCACTGGCTTCACCAAGTCAGATTAAGGGAAATCATTAATAGGCTAGTCTAGGAGCACCTAAATCAGTCACACTGATTTGCCTAGCTGACATAGGTTAGCTTAAATTATCAAGTGATCTGATCAAAACATAATTTCTCCAAGAAGGCTAGGTAAGTGAGATCAATGGGAGGGTCTGCCAATGCTTGCCTTAGACACCATAAAAAATGATCAGATAAGTAGGCTACCAATTAAAAACCATCAGTCTAGATTGTCAGACTTATCTTAGACACCAACCGATTAATTAGTCTCAATTGGATCAACCTAACAGTTTGTGCTAGACCGCATAGCCAAGAATCAAGTCCATCTTTGTTCTCATTAAAGACATGGACTTGACTGATTACAACTATTGTAATTGATCTATAGAATTCTTGACCTAATCTAAGATAATTATTGATTAAATTTAGTCAATTCTCTAATTAAGTCTATTCTTTAATCTAACCTTAGGTCTAACCTAATTAATGCACCTAATTTTTACTAATCCATTAACCCAATGTGTTATGATTTGGATCTTAGGATCTTCAATTCACAATCCTAGATCCTAATTAAATAATTTCTTAATTCTTAATTAAGTTTTGGACTGATGGTTGGGGTTTAGTATTTTAAAAATAATTTTTATATTTATAAAATATTTTTATAACATGGTTCTACCAACTAGTTGCATGTTTGATTCATAATCAATATACAAATAAAATAAACATGAAACTACTTTAGATCTAATCTAAACATGTTCATGTAATTGAAACTATTTCAATTCTAATCAATCATAAATCAACTTAGATCGAATCTAATATATTTATGATGATAAAAATTAGATTAAATTTTTTTTAGTTAGATTATAAAATTTTTTAAATTTAATCAAATATTTTATGATCAGGATTTTAGATCAGCACGTATTAGGATAATCTCTCTACTGTAAGGGATAAACCTTAGAGCAGAACAATCTTATAATCAGTCCGTGCAATCTAAAATATTTTTTTAGATTTACATAAATTTAAATTTAATAAATCATAAATTAATCTAGATCATATCTAAAGAATTTATGATTTATATTAGATCTATACGAACTAAGACAATCTCTTCACTGTAAGAAAAAAATCTTACAATAAGATAATCTTATAACAGTTCATGAGATCTAATTTTTTTAATTTCAGATTTAACATCAGATTATAAATTAGATTCAATCTAAAAAATAATTAAATATTCATAAAATTATGTAATAAAATAACATGACTCTGATACCAATTGAAAGAAACAGATCTAGGATTTCAAGATTAGATTTTGAAACTTTTTCAAAATCTATGCAGCAGAAGAAATAAATTAATCAAATTAATTTATAAATATATAAAAAAAAAATTAGATCTAGGATTCTATTACATGATTAAAGTATGATATTAAATCAAAAATTAAAATATCAAAAGAAAACATGTTGATCATACCAAAATAAATCTACAATCTACACTAGATCAAATTCAGGTATATAATAGGGAGATCATATCATCCTTACCTTTGCAAGTCCAATTTCTTAACTCGTTGATCCAGGCTTGAGGTTATTGCTCCCAACCACACATGCATCTAGCCTTTATAGGTTGTCCACATGAGCCCTCGATTACTGATCAAAAGTTCGATGCCCAAAAATCAGCACAGTATGCTAGTATTGTGCTGATCCTTCTTCGATGGTCGATTTGGATCTTTTTTCTTCAAAACTTGGACTCTCTAATTTTCATAAGTTGAGAAAGAATCTTTGTGAAGCTGAGACACCTCTCAAACACTCACAAAAAAAAGTGGAGGAAGAGATGAAAAGAAAATCCTAGAAAAACCTTTCTTCTTCTTTATTCTCTCACCTAGACACTTTGATTGGTGTCTCTACAAAACCCACACCCTAAGCTATTCTCTCCTAGGTTTTCTCATGCCCAAGGTCCTTTCTGTAAGCTCTAGAATCTCTAAAAGAATTAGATCAAAAGACCCTTTAAATAGAGAGTTAGGGAGCAATCCTTGTCTAGGTCAAATACCTAGACAAGAGATCTCCAAATTGGGCTAGACTTGGGGTGCCAAATTCTTGGGTGCCCCCTCCTTCTTTTAGGTGTGGACCAGCCTCACTTTGGTGCACAAGAAGTCCCCTAATTCCCACAAAAATAATATAAAAAATCTCATGGGTTTGGGTGGCATAGAAGATCTAGTGTTTTGATTGTAATAAACTCTATCAAATAGAGTTTGAATTCAAACCAACACTTCTTGTTTAACTTGGTCCACAACCACTTGCCATATAAAAAAGAAGGAAGAGAGTTGGGCACTCAATAAAGGCTTGGGAAGAGGTGCTTCCATGACCAAAACCAAAAAAGTGGGCCTGGGGTCATTGGGAATCATTATGGTGCAAGGAAAGGGAAGTTCTAGTCAACTAGGACTTCCAATTTGACTTGGTCTAACTTGTTCTTTAGATCAAATTAAATTAGATTTAATTTAATCTAATTAAAATATATATTAGTCCAACTAAGAATCTAATTAGATTAGATTAAATTTAATTTAATTTTAATTTGAATTTTTAAATAAATTAGAGATTGGGTTCATATAAGTCCTAATTGAACTAGGACTCATTCCTTCTTGCAATTGGCTCATCCAATAAACCAATTGGACTTATTCCAATCAAGCCTAAACTAAATCTAATTAAATTATATTTAATTAAACTTAATCTCAGCCCTCTAGCATAATTAAATTAAGTCAATTAGTTGTTAGATATGTATCCCTAGTAGCCAGAATTGGCTGACACTTGTAATATACTTCTAAGGATAAAATTATAATTTTGACTATAAATAATAAAATGGGTTATTTTCTATCACATAAGTGTATTTAGTGTCTGTGATACATCCATTAAGCTAATGGTAATGATAATTCATATTTTCAAGAGTTGAAAATTTAAGACATGAATTTTTATTTATTAACTCATAAAATGCTCCTGATCGTAGGATCATCATGAGGATGGTGATTGATCTGAAAGGTTAGTGTACAATCACTTCTTTATAGTAGATGAATGTTAAGTCTATAGTGTAGAGACATCGGAGCAAGAGTACATGTACTCGTTAGAGAATGAGGGTACTAAGCCTGACCACCTCGAGTAGTCATAAAGAAGTCTACCTTCTCGTCAATGACTGACTCGATACTACAGTGGTGTATCAGATTATTTGATCTAAGGTGCATCGGTAGTTCACCTTGAGGGTGTTATAGTTTGACTACACCATGACTCGATCTCTAGCCATTCAAAATCCTGAGGTGTATGTTGGCTATAGCATGTTCATTGTAGGAATTGGATTGCACCAAGATGGAATCTATCTACCTCGGTGGATGAGGAGCAGCCCTATGATGATCATGAGAATCAAGTCCATAAGCCCATGGCCATGGCAAGAGTGTGAAATAATAGAAAGAGTTTCTATTAAGATTTTCACATCAGACTTGAATCGAATGATTAAATCATATGATAGAAATTAGGATTTGACGAGTTCACCTTAACCCTAATCTGATCGGGGCTCAAGATAGAAGAACTTAATCACACAAGTAGCTGCACTGAGAGGTTCATTTTCAGTTTTGATGGGTTGCCACCATATGCTGCTAGGTGTCACTGGTGGATTTTGGGAGCAATTAGAATGATTTAGATGATCGATCATTCTAAGTTGTCTGAATCAAAAGAGTTCTGATCCATCGAAAGGAGTTTCGATGATGTCAATGATGGAGATCATGACATGTCCCATTATCATATAGAACTGAACCTAACTGGATCACATAAACAAAGGTTTAGATCTGGATCTCATCAATTGGACGAACCCAGTTCAATTGATTTGAATAAGATTTAATTAGGTTCAAGGAAATCATGCTAGCACACGATTGAGCCTAACGTTCTTCTTTTTCTATCATAAAAGTTGTCTTAACTGAGCCAAATGAGTTTGTGCTCACTCAGGTACCTTTACCTGATCTGACTGAAGCTTGTCCAAGTCAGAAAAGGAATGTCTTAATTTATGAAATAAATTTGAGACAACACCTGCCATTTTCTATCACCTGCTAATTCTTGTACTTTGACTTGGTCAAACGTTGACCTTTGATCCTTGGACATCTGTCCATATGTCATGCACTTATTGGAGAGCAGATAAGAGCTTGTCCCCTCTCTAGAAATTGAAAAGAAGGGGGCACACACCTAGGATGGCATGCACCCATGGATAGGGATGCTGGAGTTCCATATGGATGGGACTCCAGGTTGCTTCTTGATTTCTACTTAGGTGGCCCTTGGGTATTTACTTTGACCAGTCTTAGGAGCCATCTAAGAATGAACCCGTGGGTCTCTCATCTGATTGGATCAGGTGATGTCATCCCATCAATCTGATTTAGATCTGATTGCACGAAGCAACGTGATTGATCTTACATCGTGGGATATCGGACTCAATGCACATTTGTTAGATATATGTGCCCTAGAAGCCAGAATTGGCTGACACTTGTAATACACTTCTAGGGGCAAAATTATAATTTTGACTAAAATCAATAAAATGGGTTATTTTCTATCACATATGTGTATTTAGTGTCTGTGATACATCCTTTGAGTTAATGGTAATGATAATTCATATTTTCAAGAGTTGAAAATTTAAGACATGAATAATCATTATTAACTCATAAAATGCTCCCGACCATAGGATCATCACGAGGATGGTGATTGATCCGGAAGGTTGGTGTACAATCGCTTCTCTTTAGTAGATGAGTCTTGAGTCTACGGTGTGGAGACACCGGAGCGAGAGTACAGGTACTCGTTAGAGAACGAGGGCACTGAGCGTGACCACCTCGAGTAGTCATTAGGAAGTCTACCTTCTCGTCAATGACTGACTCGATGCTGCAGTAGTGTGTCTGGTTCTTTGACCTGAGGATGCATCGGCAGTTCACCTTGAGGGTGTTATAGTTTGACTACACCATTACTCGGTCTCCTAGCCATATGGAACCCTGAGGTGTATGTTGGCTATAGCATGTTCATTGTAGGAACTGGATTGCATCAAGATGGAATCTATCTACCTCGGTGGTAGAGGAGCAGCCCTATGATGATCATGAGAATCAAGTCCAGAAGCCCATGGCCATGGCAGAGTGAAATAATAGAAAGAGTTTCTATTTAGATTTTCACATTGGACTTCGAATCGAATGATTACATCATATGACAGAGACTAGGGTTTGACGAGTTCACCTTAACCCTAATCTGATCGGGGCTCAAGATAGAAGAACTTAATCACACAGGTAGCTGCACCAAGAGGTTCGCATTCAGCTCTGATGGTTGCCACCATATACTGCTAGGTGTCACTGGTGGATTTTGGGAGCAATTAGAATGATTTAGATGATCGATCATTCTAGCTGTTCGAATCAGAAGAGTTCTGATCCATCGAAAGGAGTTTCGATGATGTCGATGATAGAGATCATGACATATCCCATTACCATACAGAACTGAACCTAACTGGGTCACACAAACAAGGGTTTGAATCTGGTGATCATCAATTGAACTGATCTAGTTCAATTGATCTGAATGAGATTCAATTAGGTTCAAGAAAATCGTGCTAGCACTCGATTGAACCTAACGTTCTTCTTTTACTATCATAAATAAGTTGTCCTGACTGAGCCAAAGGAGTTTGTGCTCAATCAGAGGCCTTCATATGGTCTGACTGGAGGTTGTCCAAGTCAGAAAAGGTTGTCTTATTTTGTAAGACATTACCTGCCATTTTTGGTCACCTGCCATTTCTTGTTCTTTGACTTTGGTCAAAAGTCTACCTTTGACTGGTCAAATGTTGACCATTGACACTTTGACTTTTGACCACATGTCATGCACCTATTGGAGAGCTGGTGGGGGCCTGTCCCCCTGCCAGAACCTGGCAAGGAGGAGGGCGCACGCCAAGGGTGGCGTGTGCCCAAGTTGGAGGCGCCTAGGAGTCCTTGTTGGACAAGGACTCCATCTCCTTTTTGGATTCCAATTAGAGTTCTCCTAAGAACCAACTTTGACTGGTCTTAGGCACCCTCTAAGGAGGAATCCAGGGGACTCTATTCCCACCAATCAGATTTAGATCTGATTTCACAAAGGGTTGTGATTGGTTGGGAAGAAGAGGAGTTGGATCACAGTTAGTCTATAAATAAGACCCTGCGCCCAACTCAGATTAGAATGTGATATGATTGAGAACATAATTCCCATGCAAGGCTGCCTCTCCCCTCTTCCTCCATGGCCAACTCCTTCTACTTCTCCTCTCCACGTCAAAAGGGTTTTGGACTTTGGTTGGTGCGATCCAAGATCAAAAGAAAGGCGATCAAAAGCAAGAAGGCTGCGCTATCTGCCAAGACGACTGCTGATCTTCAAAAGGAGTTTTGAGATCCTCCAGATCAGATCCAAATTAATTTTTGGAGATGTGATAGAGAAGAAGAGAATCTCTAGATCAACCTAAGTGGATTACGGTAGAGGTCAGGCGCTTGCATGGCTAGATCAAAACTTCCGCTGCATATAGGATTCATCATAGGGTATAGGATTATCCCAAATCAGGTAATTTAAATTTGATTTATTTATCCTTATTTATTTATTTATTAAGTAAATAATAAAAATTAGATCTAAAATATCTTAGATCTGATATAGATCAAAGAGAAAAATTTTTAATATATCTCTTGATCCGATCAGATCTGAACGAACCTGGATCGGAAATCAGGATTTTCCTTCAACTGGTATTAGATCCATGGTTCTAAAAATATTTAGATTCTGATTTTAAATTTATTTTAATCAAAAAATAATTGATTTTAGATTATCACATGAGATTGTGATCAGATCTGAAATCAGAAAAAATTAAAATTAAATGATTAGGATCTAGATTAGAAGATATGCATGACTAGTTCTAGAATATAGAATAGTTTCTATATGAATAGTCTTGCATGTTTTAAATTTAATTTGATTAACCCATATTTTAGATCTATTATTTACTATTTTTTGATATTATAATGGTTATAATAATATCTAAAATATCAATAAAATTATTTAATTTTAAACATCATTATGAGATGTGATTGATGCTTCGTAGACTAGTTGTGAAATAGTTCTACATAGTTGTCTAGATTAGGGCTTTATTTTGATAAGATCAATTTAAATTCTAATTTTTATATTATTATGAGATAATTTAGATCTGAAAACATGCTGATTATATATGAGATGTATGCAAATATGCCATGATTAGAATCTAATTTGTATATGAGATAATTAATATATAGATATGATACTGTTTTGTAGTATTCGAATGTATCGATTAAGGCATTCTCTTGGCCGTCCGATCATAAAAATGAATCGAAGGTCTGAAGGCCCTCTCATTCCATTCGATGGGGTGTTCTTATGATGTGTAGGGGTGCTGCGTGTTCATTCCTTAATCCAGAATATCCAAAACTTACTTCTGCAAAAACCCTAGATCTAAAACCCTAGGATTATTAGTGCATATTTTGGTTTGAACCACTATATTAATTAGATATTAAGTTTTGAAATATTAATTGATTAAAAATTGAGAATTTCAGATCTAAGACTATTCATTAAACTGGGTTGGGCCTTGGGTAGTCAATTAGGTTCTAAGCGCGTTTGATCAAATCGAATCAGAGAGTTGGTTAGATGGGATAACCATGCTTAAATTGACCAACTAATAGGATTAAGTTCTGTGTCAGGATCGAGTCGATAAGCAAAGACAATTAGGCTCAGAGGTTGAGTTGGATGTAGGATACCAATTTGGTTCTGATCTTAACAATTTGGTGTTAAGGTAATTTGGCAGCTACGAACGCTCTAGTTTTTATTGGACGCTATCGATTGAATGCATTCTTGTATGAGTTAATCGATATTCCTCATCGGTCTCTTACCTGGCCATATCTGTTGACACAAGTTGATCTGAGGTGGTCAATAATCTGAGCTAACATGCACTGGTTAGTCAATAATTGTTATGACTAAGCCAAGTCTTAGTTTAATATGAGATCTGAATCAAATTCTCCTAAAGAAAGATTAAGTTCCTGATGTCTTCCACCCATTGTAGAACCGTGCGGCGCCTCTCAGGGTTGATTATTCTCGATTGGAATTACAGTGCTCAGTTGCACGGAAAGATATGCAACCATGTCTATTAGGCATTGGATGCATGGGTTGGAGGATGAGTTGGGCTCAATATTTGGATAATGGCGAGAGAACTAATTTGAACCCAGTTTATGCAAAATGGTAGGGTCTGACTTAACTAAGGAGGGATTCAATGATTTCGGATTGGTTGAGATTCATGAATTTAAGAGAACCAATTTTGGGTGCACATGATTATAGGAATCATTGACAAGAGTTTCCGTCTCTTGGCTAACCCATCACAATAACTGTTAGGTGAGGTAAGATGAGTCGTTTAGAGACCGCCACCCACTAGAAATCATTAATCGTGGAGATTTTCCGCATCTCTACAGAGGGAAGTGGTAGGGATCTGAGAAAATTAGTGAGAGTAATTTGTTTAAATAAGATCCTAATTATTGGTCAAGTCAAATTATATATCTAACTAGAAATCTTTGACTCTCTATAGAAAAGATGTTGTGTCCAACCTATTGCACGTATCTGACCACATAGACTGACCAGGACCAATTATAAAGATCCTAGGTTAGGAACTAAAAATTATTTTAGATTTGAGAAGTTACCATTGTTTTGGATCAGGACCTCCACCTTACCCAGCCCGTCACATAACTGTTGACAAGAGATGCGTCTTTGAAAAATGGATTAGATGAAGTAATAAGGCTAGATATTAATGTTGGGCTCGATGTCTGATTGGCTGAGCTCAGCCCAACATTGAGGGATATCGGGCTGCTGCCAATGTTGGTCAACGCAGGAGATGTTTGGTGAATAGAGTCGCAGCAAATAGTCAAGTCAAAAATAACTTTTAAGGCTAAGGCGTGATGACAGTCAGTCCACAGATTACTGTTGAAAATGATCAAGGATATGGAAGAGCTTGAGAAGCTGATGTGCAAGTTGGATTGACCTGTGAACGATATATTCCTGCAAATCCATATGACTTATGCATATGGGCAATTCATCATGAATTACCAATGCATAACTTCAAATTCCTTTGGCAGAATTAATGAACTATGCTGGTTACGTTTGCTTCTAGAAAGGTTCTTAAAGGCCTAGTTCTTGCTATGACGGAACTTCTTCCAAAAAAGTCTTATGGAAAGAAAAGAAGTCTGTGAAAAAGAAAGGTGAAGGATCAAAGAAGAAGAAGTAGAACGAGAAAAAAGGCCGATGGCAAAAGGAAATGTTTTCTAATTGCAACAGCGAGGCCATGTGGAGCAGAACTGGCCTCTACTTACCTTAGCCACCTGAAGAAAAGAAGGAAATCCTTCTGGAGGTAATGCTCGTTATTGAGTCTACTTACGGATATCCTTCTGCTTCTCAGTTGGATGCTTGACTTCTGGTTCTTTAGTGGCTTATTGCTGCACTTCTATGTGGTCTTGAGGATAGGCAGGAGCTGAGGGAATGGAGACGATGATTCACTCGCTGTAGTATGGAGCAAGAGTTGCTGCGTACCATGGGAACATTATCCTCTTTTGATTACCACTGGTTTAGACTAGTTTTTGAAAAGACTGGTATTTTGTGGCCTTCAAGCTAGGCAGGGGAATTTTTGGATTTTTTTTTCTTTTTTTTTGGGTTTTTTTTTTTTTTCCATTTTTTTTTGGGGGGCTTAAAAAAAGCCAAAAGCAAGAAAAGGTTTTATCTGTGATCAACTCTTTAAGCGCCCATTGTAACATATTCATATTATAGAGAAGAGAGAGATAGAAATTGCTTATAGATATATCTCTCTTCTATCCCATGGTATTTATATAGTCAGAATAGATACGGTGGC
>QRFJ01002931.1:459344-657441 GCA_006176705.1 Cocos nucifera | reverse complement strand
TTTGAGGCTCGGTCTCGGATCTTGCTCACGTCAGGACGAGGTTTCCCTCCCATTCCTAATGGGCTGTGGGGGCACATGGGGACCGTCGTCCTCATCTCTCCCTCCATCTCGTTTTAGGTAAACGAGGTCTTTGACCTTGCTCACGTTAGGACGAGGTTCTCCTCCTGTTCCTAACGGGCTGTGGGGGCACATGGGGACCGTCGTCCTCGCCTCTCCCCCCATCTCGTTTTAGGTAAACGAGGCCTTTGACCTTGCTCGCGTTAGGACGAGGTTCTCCTCCTATTCCTAACGGGCTGTGGGGGCACATGGGGACCGTCGTCCTCGCCTCTCCCCCCATCCCGTCCTTTGTGAACGGGGTCTTCGACTTTGCTCACGCTAGGATGAGGTTCTCCTCCTGTTCCTAACCGACTGTGGGGGCACATTCGGACCGTCGTCCGTGCTTCTCCCCCCATCCCGTCCTTTGTGAACGGGGCCTTCGACTTTGCTCACGCTAGGACGAGGTTCTCCTCCTGTTCCTAACCGACTGTGGGGGCACATTCGGACCATCGTCCGTGCTTCTCCCCCCATCCCGTCCTTTGTGAACGGGGCCTTCGACTTTGCTCACGCTAGGACGAGGTTCTCCTCCTGTTCCTAACCGACTGTGGGGGCACATTCGGACCGTCGTCCGTGCTTCTCCCCCCATCCTCGTCCTTTGTGAACGGGGCCTTCTTTGTGGTGGAGAAGTTCGGGCTTCGCTTGCGTGGAGCTTCATTCCGCTTTTCCGCCAAACTTTTCGTGGGAGAACTTCATGCTTCTTTGTCCGGACTTCCCTGCTCGCAGAGAGGGGGTCGGCTTTGCTTGCCCGAACTTTATTGCACCTCCCGTGAATTCGTTGTAGCGACGTACTTGAGGGGGAGTTCGGCCTCGATCGCCCTGGGGCGGTCTCGAGCGCGGCCGAACTTCACTTGGGTGATCTGCTGCGGAGTTCGGCCTCCCTGATGCCGAACTTCATTCCATGGGAGAACTTCGTTCCGCCACTGCTTGCGCCGAACTTCACTGTGATGGTGGGCTTTAAGGTGGAGTTCGGCTTCGCTTGCGCCGAGCTTCATTGATGAGCTCAAAAGGGAGAGTTCGGCCTTGCTTCCGCCGAACTTAATTTCGATTTCGATGTCACTCGAGCTTCATTCCGAACCTCAATGGAGTTCGGCCTCACTTACGCCGAACTTTCTGCGGGAGAACTTTCCTTCCGCCCTTGCTTGTGCCGAACTTTATTCCGCTTTGACGGAAGAACTTCTGCTCTCCATTTCTCTCCTAGGGGCGAATGGGCTCTTCCTTAAGGCCGATTCCTCGCGCCCTCATGGCGGGCTTGCTTCTTTCCCTGTCGTCATGCGATACTGAAACAATAACGTCGAGCGAAGGAGTTTTATTAAGGGAAGCCTACTAGTGATACATTCTCAGATTTTCTGAGTTCCAAGGTCGGGGAAGCACTGTTCCCTCCGAGCTCCTTCAGGCGATAGGTTTCCGGGTCGGATGATCTCTATCACTTCATACGGACCTTCCCAATTTGGGACGAGTTTCCCTTGGCTCTCTGAGACTGAGAGACGGCGGCTCGCCGAAGCACTAAGTCTCCCACTCTAAATGCCTTGCTTTTGAACCCTGGAGTTGTAATATTGAGCCACCTTCCATCGGTAGGCTGCCATCCGGATGCGGGCTCCCTCCCTCTTTTCTTCCAGAAGGTCGAGGTTGACTCTAAGGTCCTGGGGGTTGTGCCGCTCGTTGAAGCCCACGACTCGTGCAGACGGGAGTTTGAAGCTCGATCGGGATAACTGCCTCGGTACCAAAGGCCAAGGCGAAGGGCGTCTTCACCGGTCGGCACCCTCTGTGTAGTTCGGTATGCCCAGAGGACGTGGTAGAGTTCGTCCACCCAGGCCCCCTTTTGCCCCATCGAGCCTCGCTTTGATACCTTGCAGCAGGGTCCGGTTGGTCACTTCAGCTTCCCCATTGGCCTGCGGGTGAGCCACCGATGTGAAGTGGTGGGAGACGTTTAGCCCTTCGCAGAACTCGGCAAACCGTGCTCCGGTGAACTGCCGCCCGTTGTCGGTTATGAGGGTTCGGGGCAGGCCGAACCGGCAGATTAGCGACTTCCATACGAAGTCCTGCACCTTGGCCTCGGTGATCTTCGCTAGTGGTTCCGCCTCGACCCACTTGGTGAAGTAGTCGATCGCGACCAGGAGAAACTTCCGCTGTCCGGACGCTGTTGGGAAGGGGCCGAGTATGTCCATTCCCCATTGCGCGAAGGGCCATGGCGCACTGAGCGGAGTAAGTTCGGATGCTGGCCGCCTTTGCACGCTGGCGTTCTTCTGACAGCGATCGCACCTCTTCACATATTCCACGGAGTCGTGAAATAGGGTCGGCCAGTAGTACCCCTGCCGAAGTAGTTTTTGCGACAGGGACCTGGCTCCTGCGTGACTTCCGTAGAGTCCTTCGTGCACGTCCCGTAGTGCGAAGTCGGCCTCTGAAGGTCGAAGACATCTCAGCAACGGGAGGGAGTACGACCTTTTATATAATCCTGCCCTCGTATAAGACGTAGCGGGAGGCCTGATTCCTGAGTTTTCGAGCTTCTTTTCGGTCGTGAGGAAGGACCCCTTCTTTAAGGTAGGCGACCAACGGGTCGATCCAGCTGGGCTCGAAGTCCGTCCGTAGGATGGCCTGAGATTCTTCCATGGTCGGGCACTTCAGAGTTTCCAAAAATACTTCTTTGGGCAGTTCGGCCGGGGCGAAGGTGGCCAACTTGGAGAGAAGGTCGGCTCTTGCATTTTTCGTCCTCGGGACGTGCCGAATGCCGAAGCTGTCGAAGGCCGGAATCAAATTCCTCACTTTCCCGAGGTACCTCGCCATGCTTTCCTCCCGTGCCTCGTAGCCGCCGCCAACCTGACCGACCACCAGCTGGGAATCGCTATAGACCTGAAGCCGATCTACTTTCAGTTCCCTTGCTATCCGCAATCCGGCGATCAGCGCTTCATATTCGGCTTCATTGTTGGTCGCGGAAAACTCGAAGCGCAGCGCGTACTCGGCGACGATCCCCTCGGGGCTGACCAAGACCAGCCCCGCACCAGCTCCGGCGGAGTTGGATGAGCCATCCACGTGCAGAACCCAGAAGCTTTCAGGAAGGTCGGCCCTTTCTTCGGGGAGGCTCGGCTGCCAAAGCTCGGCTTCATCGTAGCTCGGTCCTGCTCCGATGTCGGTGTCGCTCGATCCAAGCTCGGCTTCGACCGGAATGGTGCATTCTAGCACAAAATCTGTCAGTATCTGGGCTTTGATCGATGGCCTGGGCCGATAGTTGATGTCGAACTCTATGAGCTCGATCGCCCATTTTGCGATTCTTTCGAAAGCGTCCGCTCGATGGAGGACCGCTCTTATCGGTTGGTCTGTGAGGACCATTATGGTGTGCTCCTGGAAGTAAGGTCGGAGCCTCCTGGCAGTAATTAGAAGACAGTAGGTTAATTTTTCTAACCGAGAGTACCTGGTCTCTGCGTCCCTCAGAGCTCGGCTCACGTAGTAGACCGATCGTTGGACCTTCGCTTCTTCCCTGACCAACACCGCCGCCAGGGCTTCGAGGGAGACAATAAGGTACAAAAATAATTCCTCCCCGGGTTCGGGCTTTGCTAGCAGCGGGGGCGAGTCGAGGTAGCTTTTGAGCTCTTCAAATGCTTATTTGTACTCTACCATCCAGCAGAAGTCCTTCGGTCGCCTGAGAACTTGGAAGAAGGGCATGCATCGCTCGGCCGACCTTGAGACAAAGCGACTTAGGGATGCCACCTTTCCGGCCAGGCGCTAAACTTTTTTGATTGTCTTCGGAGCAGTCATTTCTCGAATAGCTCAGATTTTCTCGGGGTTTGCCTCGATTCCGCGTCTTGACACCATGAATCCGAAGGAATTTTTTGGAGGTCACGCCGAAGGCGCATTTGATCGGGTTCAGCTTCATCTTGTGCCTCCTGAGCGTACCGAAGGTCTCTTTAAGGTCGGCCAGGTGGTCTGTTGAAGCTCGACTTTTGACGAGCATGTCGTCCACGTACACCTCCATGTTGCAGCCGATCTGCCCCTTGAAGACCTTGTTGACCAAGCGCTGGTACGTCGCTCCTGCATTCTTGAGTCCGAAAGGCATGACCCTGTAACAGTAGAGACCTCGGTCAGTAATGAAGGTGATCTTTTCTTCATCCTCGGGCGCCATGCGTATCTGGTTGTAACCAGAAAAGACGTCCATGAAGGTGA
This sequence comes from Cocos nucifera, assembly GCA_006176705.1. Taxonomy (NCBI): domain Eukaryota; kingdom Viridiplantae; phylum Streptophyta; class Magnoliopsida; order Arecales; family Arecaceae; genus Cocos; species Cocos nucifera. The sequence continues at coordinate 653,190 of QRFJ01002931.1, read as the reverse complement.
GAAGCTCGTGGCCCGAGGTTGCATCCACCAGCTGGTCGATCCTGGACAGGGGGTAGCTGTCCTTCGGACAGGCCTTGTTCAGCTTCTTGAAGTCGATGCACATCCTCCACTTATTGTTCGTCTTCTTGACGAGAACCACGTTCGAGACCCACGTCGGGTAGTTGACCTCCCGGATGAGTCCGACTTTGAGGAGCTTGTCCACTTCTTCGGCGATCGCCTTCTGTCTCTCCGGGGCATGGTGGCACAGCTTTTCTCTGATGGGCCGGTGCCTCGGATCGACGGCCAGCCGATGTTCCATGACCTCGGCGTCGATCCTCGGTACATCTGTTGGGGTCCATGCGAAGACGTCTGCATTTTTTCTGAGGAAAGCGATGAGCTGCTCCCTAACCTCGACCGCTAAGCTGGAGCCGATCTGCACCACGTGCCCCGGGCTTCCGTCATGCAAGGGTACAGAGACGAGGTCTTCCGCAGGCTCGCCCCACTCCTCGGTGAGGTCGTCGCGGACATCCAGCCCGTCAATAAGGTAAGGGTCGGGCTGGTTCCCCCCGCGCAGTGTGGCCGAGTAGCAATACTTCGCCAGAGTTTGGTCTCCTCTGACCTCGCCGACCCCGTGACTCGTCGGAAATTTCATCTTCAGGTAGTAGGTTGGCACTACCGCCCGGAGCATATTTAGGTCGGGTCGCCCGAGGATAGCATTATAGGCGGACGGGGCTCTCACGATTAAGAAGTCGACCTGCGCCTTGGCCAATTTTGGGTGTCGGCCCGCTGTCACAGCCAGAGTCATTACACCTTCGATCGGAACGGCGCCGCCAGCAAATCCTACCAGGGGGGAATTCACAGGTCCTAAGCGGTCATCAGGCAGGGACATTTTTGAGAAGGCATCGTAGAACAATATGTCTGCCGAACTTTCATTATCCACCAAAATACGACGCACATCATAGTCAGCGATGTTCAAAGAGATTACAACCGCGTCGTTATGCGAAAACTGGATCCCCTGGCCGTCCGCCTCGGTGAATGTCACAGGCTCCACAGTCCTCCGCCTCTTTGCCGGTCCCTCGGATCCGCCGACCTCTTCTTGCTGAAGCCCCTCCGAGATAGTGTTGATGACGCCGAGAGGCGGCCGATCCTCTTGTTGGTCTCCCCCACCCGGCGGCAACGCCCTCAGCCGATCTTCTCGCTCTTCAGGTCGTCTTCGCAGGAATCGGCCAAGTCTGCCTCGCCTGACGAGCTCCTCGATCTCGTCCTGGAGCTGGATGCACTCCTCAGTGTCGTGACCGTGGTCGCGATGGTAGAGGCAGAACTTGTTGGGGTTGCGTTTGCTGGGATGGGAACGCATTCTCTCCGGCCTCGGAAGTCGTTCCTTGATCTCCATCAGCACTTGGGCCTTCGGGGCGTTGAGGGGGGCGTAGCTGTGAAATCATCGTCGGAGAGGACTTCGGTGCGGAGGAAAACTTTGGCGTGGAGGGAAACTTCGGCGCGGAGGGGGACTTCGGCGTGGAGGAGAACCTCGGCGCGTCCTTCCGCCGAGGGTTCCCTGCCTCTGAGCCCGAGGGGGAGTTCGGACTCGCCCGCGACTAGGGAGAGTTCAGGAGCGCGGCCGTGCCTCGGTCCGCTTTCTTTCTTCAGCGGGCCTTCCTGGCCTGCTGATTCGTCGCTTGTCACGAGCTTCATCGTCCTTGGCTTCGAAAGCCTCCTCTGCCCGGGCGTAACTTTCGGCCCGAGCTAGCATGTCAGCAAAATTTCTGGGGTATTTCTTTTCTAGGGAGAACAGCAGGTCGTTCTTCTGAAGGCCGCCTTTGAGGGCGGCCATTGGCGACTGATTGGTCCAAGTTCCGGACTTCCAGTGCAGCTGCGTTAAACTGGGTGACGTAAGCCCGGATGGGTTCTCCCTCCTTCTGCCTGATGGCCATCAAGAAATCCGAGCCTCGACGCGGCCGTCTGACTACTGACGAAGTGGGCCGCGAACTGCTTGACTCATCTGGTCAAACGATTGGATGGTGCTCGGCTTAAGCGCCGAGTACCAATTCCTGGCTGCTCCCCTTGAAGGGTAGAGGGGAAAGCCCGGCACAAGATGGCGTCTGGCGCACCATGGAGCAACATTGTCGTCGAAAGGCTTCCAAGTGGTCGACCGGAATCGGTGGTCCCATCGTAGCTCTCGAAACTGCGGGAGCTTGAAGTTCGGCGGGACTAGTTCCTGCATAATTTTCTGCGAGAAAGGAGGGTCAGTGCAAATGTCATTACCACGTGAGGAGGGAGTGTGACGAAGTTCTTCGATTTATGCGTCGCTCATTTCTAAGAGCCTTTGATCCAGGAGATCTTCGCGATCTTGATCTCCAAGTCTTCTGGTCAGAATGGGTGCGAAGCTTCACCCTGGATCGAGCCCGCGGTCCGAGCAGGGGCTCTCCCTCCATTGCCTTCCTCTTTCGAGGATTGGAGGTCGGGTAGCCCATGTCGGTCTCCTCTGGACTGGACCACACGAGCTTCAGAGAATCTCGCGCCGGTTGAGCTGATACTGGGGCCTGCTAGTGCATGGCCTGCATCCGCCTGCACTGCCTCCGTGCGACCACGAACCTGCTGGACGAGCAGGTTGAACTTACTCCGCATCCACCGCGGCTACAGAGTGAGCCTGGGTCGCCGGGGCTGGAGCGGGAGTGGACGGAATCCGAACGGGATCGGACCGCGGAGGCCGCCGATCGTCCAGGTCGAGGCTCTCCTGGGGGGGCATTTTCTTTCGAGGAAGGAATCCCGAAGGAGAAGAAGGAGAAATCTCAGGAGCGGGAAGAGAGGAAATCGTCGCCGAGCACTCCTTTAAGAACAAAGGGAACCTCGACTTCCTTTAAGGTTCAGTTGGCCCTTCCTTCTAGCGCCAATCTGTTGGTGCAGAAACTGGTCGTCGTCGGAGGTCCGCCGGAGTCGAGGCCGCTGAGGTCGCCGTCGGAGACCTGCAAAATAAAGTTCCCGTCCAAAAGCCGGTGGGGGGTGGCTCCGGTAGGACCCTCCGACGGTCAAGTCAGTTTTCGGCCAACAGGAATGGAGTGCTCGGAATGAGTTCCGGAGCTTAGAGATGAGGAGGAGAGTTTAGAGATCAGAGAGCTTAGCCTTAGCGTGTCGGGAGGGTCCTTTAAATAGTGGAGCTTGATGGTGACAACTGCAGCCGCGTGCTGGCGGGCCGCTCGAGGTTCGGCGGAGTCAGTCTCATGGGGTGGTGCCGTGTGCGGCGGATTGATGGCGACAGCCATCGCCGCCTGACAGTGCGGCGGACTGATGGTGATGGCTGCAGAGCTTGCGGCGGACTGATGGTGATGGCTGTAGAGCTTGCCGAATGAAGGGTTGACGGCCTCCGTGTGCCCATTTCGGAGGAGTTCGGACTCCTGAAGAGGAAGATAGGAGGGAGTTCGGCTCCCATAGGCGTCTGGCTGGAGGTATGCAGCTAAGGCTCGTCCGCTGAAGAGTTCAGCCGCTGAGAATCCGAAGCTCGGCCGTTTGGAAGTTCGGCCGGCTGTTGGACTTCGGTTGAGGCTTGGACGCTTGAGAGTTCGGTAGGAGCTCGGTCGGCCGAAGTTCGGCGAGGGCGACTGCTGAGGAGTTCTGCCGAGGGGGCGACTGCTTGGGAAGTTCGGCCGAGGGGGAAGCCCGGGAGGAGCTCGGATGGCCGAATGGGCGTCTGGGAGGAGTCCGTCTCCTGAAGAAGTCCTGCTGCTTGGAGTCCAAAGAGCTCGGCCGCTAAGAAGTTCGGCCGGCTGAAGGAGTTCGGCCTGGAGCCTGGACGCTGGGGAGTTCGGCTAGACCAGTGTGCTGAAGCTCTTCGGTGGCTACTGTTTGCATTATGCTGAGCGTCGGGCCGGGCTTCGGCAGGAGCGGGATTTATCCCCAATAGATATTAAGGATAATTTGGATATTATATAAAATGATGGTAGCATGGGATGATCATGTGATATCATTTTATTAACGAAGATAGATGGTAAGAGCACGTTTGAATATTTTGATAACTAGTAGCATCAGTTTGATACTTTTTAATATACCGGGGTGTAAATGAAATTAAACTAAAGTTGATGGGGCATTTCTATAATTGATTCCAATAAAGAAAGTAATACTTGAGATTAACGCGGCTCAAATATCAACTAAACTACACTCGAGCAAAAAGTTGAGCTCAAATTCGAATCTTGATCATAATTAAAAAAAAATTAATTAAAATGAGATATACTATAATTTTATAATTTAAAACATCAAATTAAATATATATTATAAATAATATAATATTATTAAAAATATATATTCTTGATTAGGTTTACGATTCTTCGAGCCAAGTATTTTGCAACCCGAGCTCGTTAACAATCAAATTAAGCTCAAGTAGCTCGAGAGGGTTTAGGTTTAGATTGTCATCATCATACCAATTAAATTTGATAGCTATAAATATTTAGCGACAAAAATTTATTCATATGGACCCTTGCGTTTGGGAGGTTGGTTGGTTTAGTTTTGGGGACTCAAGAAGAATATGCTCAAACATCTTCAACTCGGTCGAAATCTTAATTTCATATGGTTGCTGAATGGGAATAAAGAATTTCCATCTCGGCATTGCAGAAGGTAGAGGACTTATGATACGGGATATAAGATGGCTACGGCATTTGGACGGACAGCCTGCCATGATGTTGTTTGATTGGTGGAATAAGTTGAGGGGATAAAGGAAATTTTATGTTGTTTGGACAAAATTGCCTCTCTAGGAATTATTGGAAAATGGGTAAGTATAGGGGCTCGATGTCGTGGAAATGTCCATCTCTTAGAGGGTTGAGGTTAAAATCTAAAGAAACAAGAGTAAGAGGAACATTTATGTTTCCCTGGAACCCTGAAGTTAATTGTGTTCTCATGGTGACCTTTTCTTATATCCTTGTGCTTTAGTTTGACTCGAAGGGGACTCCACCGATTGCTGATGAAACTACATCTTCCTACATCCATCACCCATTTTTGAACATTTGTCTTCCTTCATCTAAAAATTGCTGATATTTCATACGTAGTAGCGAAAGCATCGTATCAACTTACATTTGCGCACTGAATGAAGCCTAGAGAGAACTCCAAACACCTGCACTGCATGGAAATGGACAAGAAGGACACCCCCTCCGTGTATCAACCTACACTGATGGACCTTCTCGACCAAACAAGAAGGATAACCCTGCTCGGAAATCTTTCTGAAGCAACGAGATAATCTTAGTTAATTCCTTCTTCCATTTCCTTAATCATGGAGGGATGGAGCGCACACCTGTTACCTGGAAGACATCATATCTGGAAAAAGGGAAGGTCCTTTCGTGGTTAGCTTTAGAAAGAAGAGAATCCAAATTGGTGAAGGTCTAAGAAGAAAGGATGGAGCCATTTATTTGTTTGCCCTCTGCAATTCTCAACTAGTGAGGGTTGGACCCCCTGCTTGCTTAGTCGCGGGATTACTGAGACCCGAAAAAGTTCTGTACAAGCCAGAACCCTCCAACAGAGATGGCAATATCGCTTACTTCAACCTGCCGTACAACAAGCTAGATTAACCTATTTAATAAAATGGTTAGATTTGGATCCGGATTTTTGACCCGTTTAATAAACAAATCGAGTTTATATTAGCAGATTTTTAATCTATCGTATATCCAACCCAATCCAATCGTTACCTCTACCCTCCGATGGCTTTGGAAAGGAAATGCCTCGACAAAGAGGCTACACATCAACAAGTACTGCTGGAAACCTTGGAGGCTTGGAAAGTTTTTGTCCCGAATAGAGATGAACGTTCTTTCCTCCATCTTAAATCAAAGTTTGATGTAATCATACTCAACGTCCTGAGGACTTATCTTCACATGAGTTTTGCCCCTACTTTCTTTGAAAAAATTCTCTTACCACTGGTGTTACCTTGATAACTAGCGAAAACTCGGATGAAAATATCCACCCCCACCGTATCAAGCGTTTAACAAAGGGAGGTCCCAGAACCGGACTAAGATCACTTCAAGCAGCATGTTTTCAGAGTAGGCTTTACTAAATTGGGTGTCTTCCCAACAAAAAAAGTACCAATTGCACACCAAGGTTTTAGGAATTTCCAATTGCTGTATGAATTGGGCTTGTTGGCCCATCCAGCCTGCCCAAACCCAGGCCTGTTCGTCTGCCGGAGGAGATAAGACCCACCAGAATCCTTTTCCTGCCGTCTCATCTTGCAAGGAAATCGTTTGAAGTCACAGGATTCGAGCTGGGGGTGTTGGATTAGCTTGGATCGCACAAAAATAGACCGCCCAATCCATAAATCCAATAGAAAATCTAGCACGATCTCACTGGACTACCCAAACAGACCTTTAGGTGGTAGAAGATATGTTGCCTGATCAAATCCTCCTAGTTTTAATCTTAGAGAGCTCGACCAATCCTGTATAGCTTTCACCATTCCATCCCCACTCCTTATCCCAAGGGAATTTTAACCAGCGCTGCCTAACTAGCATTGACATATGATTAAGTTAAGCTGTTCGATCCCTATCTTGTCTCATAAGAAGAGGGAGCAATCCCCTAAAACTTCAGAGCTCTAAAATATCTCATCCTTTCTTCATCCTCAAAAGTCCCAGTCTCCCTTAGAAATCTTAGACCTTCCGCAAGACCTGATACTTTGTACCGAAATTTTCATATTAAATCTGTTTCATTTTTTTTTTTTCATTAATTAAATTGAAAAGCAAGACTACTAGACTAGTAAGCTACCTAGAAATCTAAATTTTACCTTGATCCAACCCATTTTTTCATAATTTAGAACATTGCACCAACACTTAGAAAGTGTATTGTTTCTTATTCCTTGGGTTTCCTTATGCTAATCGGCATAGTATATATGCATGGATTGTTTTACTTCCTAAGACCTATTCATGCTAAGGTCTAAAAGTATTTAAACAATGATCAACATATTATCTAGATCCAGACAGAAGTGACAAACATTTTAATGAAGGAATTTTACAGTGTACATAGTAAAAAAAGGTAAAAGAATGAATTATATAGTTCTACCTGTTGCTTCAATAAAACACAATTAATGATTCAATACAATATAGTTTGTCGACAAATAGTTTATCATATGCTAAAATACAATATAGTTTGTGGCACACTCTGAAAAACAGTTTTATACCAAATGTTACCACCAATAACATATAATTACACAATACCAGCCAACAAATAGTTAATCAGATGTTAAAATACAATATAGTTAGTGGTGCATTCTGAAAAGTGGTGTTATATTTAATATCTTCACCAAACCAAGAACCGATCATGCCATTACCTGAATGCATTCCATTAGCCCACTTATCCACGAGCCAAAATCCAAATTGTGACGCAATTGAGATTATCGAGCCTTCATCTACCCTCCTTTGAATATGGCAGAGAATAAGAGCTGGCTTTGAATCTCCACTCTCTATATCAGAAATCAGCTCCCTTGCAGTCTCAAACAGAGGCAAAATAGCATCATGGTTGTAAGTTACATCTGTGCCTATGATCACTTCAAAACCTCCTTCATGGCTACAAAGATCTTTAATGGCCTTCACATCCTCATTATTTCCCCATGTCAATTTTTTAACCATTATTTTGTTCATCAAATCCTGTTTCACATTTGAGATGATATTCTGTCTCAAAAGATTAAGAGTTTCTATATCTCCATCTGTTGAGACCATGAGTTTAGCAAACTGGATAGCCATAATCGAGCAAATACCAGCAGAGCCACAACCTAACTCCAACACCCTTTTTCCAGATACAATTGAGGGGTTTTCAGCTAATACATTACACATGAGACGAGCAGATTCCCATAACATAAGGCCTGTTGATTTGCAAGTGTGCTGATATTCTTTGGCAAGTGCTTTTATTCTGAAGTCGTAACCATTAGCTTTGATCTTGATTTCCTACACATGTAAGGGTCTTGGTGTTACAACATAAAAAAAAAAAGAAAAAGGGGTCTACATCACATCATTCGAATAAAGTTATGAGAGTTTTTACTAAATGACACAAGAAAACACTTAACCACTTGCTGGGCATGTTGGAAAACAAAGCTTTGACAGAAAATTTAGGTTTCTTTAAAAAAGGTAGGACATAAAGTACAGGTCGATGCAGAGGCACCGAAAAAAAATTTATAATGGATTAAAGAAACAAAATTATACGATTTGACAAAAAATTATATGATTTGACAAAAAAGTAAAAACCAATAATACAAAAAAAAGAAGAATGAAGAACCCACATAAATCCCTAATTTTATTTTCTCCATCAGTATATGCTATGCTCTCTCCCCATCAAGATCCTAATTGGTGCAGGTTTAGATTTTTTTAGGTTGTAATAGAGCATAGTCACTAAACATGACAAACATAACAATTTTTCTTTCTGGTCCAATCATCACCAGCTTAAACATTCATCAAAAGAAAACAAATACATGTATCCAAAGATAATTCTGGCTAGAATAAATACTTCACACAGAAAATTGCTAAAAAAATGAAGAATTCAATATTTGAAGCATTACATGTTCCCAACATTTATATGAGAGAGAGAACATTTAAAGTTGGAGCAAATTGATCAGAGGCATGCACAAACAACCAAACCGGCATGCACAACAACCAAACAGGCTGAGGCATTATGTAAAGGTAAATACCCTCCTACATTTGGTTGATGCGCTTCTGTCAATATGCCAACTTCGAGTGCAATAAACAATCTACCAATGTCACAGTACAAGGTGGTTCAATTATTGTTGGGGATAAATTCAACTTCCGCCGAAGTCCAGCTTGGTGCTTAGCCTAATGCGGCTAGTACTCACGAAAGAGCTTCAATCGGGAACTCTCTCCCCAGTAGCCGAACTCCATCCGATCTCCTCCAACGGCCGAACCCAACAATAATTTTTCGCAAAATTTTACTTCACTTGTTTATAAGTATGTCTACATGTTATGAACTCATAAATCATGAAAAAAGACCGTTGCAACATATAAAATGATAGATGAACCTATGCAGAAAACATGAACATTATGGAAGACATAATGATATCAATGCATGATGTCAGAACAACCATCATCATTTATTAATCTATGCACTATGCCACATATAACAAAAAAATAAACTTTTTAATAAAAATGGTAAACTAGCTCAATAAACACAATTAGATGGTTGTTAAAGATGAATATATTTTTGGGGAAAAAGGTTCCACCAGCAATGGAATAGAGTTACCTCATCAATAGATGGTGATACACCAAACATGGTCTTAATACTCTCAGACAGGTCAATTTCTATGTCATCTTGATCCTTCAGATAATTACCAGTATGCCTGTTCCTTTCATGATCTACAGGATCAAGTCCTCTAGCTGATCTCTGAGAACTAAAAAGGGTGAGGGGAAAAACAGCTTGAATCCAACGCCTGAAATTTATATAAATAAAAAAAAAGTATAAAAATCATTTTGTAACAAGATGATTGTTCCTTCTAACTGGAAAAGGTGAATTTTGCACGTAGAGATGTTTATAGAATAAACAGCATATAAATCAACAGAACAGATGTTTTGATTAACATGCACATATACACTAACATTTTGATGTAGATTTAATATTTCATTATCCAGATATTAATAGTAAAATATATAATCAACAATAACCTATGGACAACACATTCAATAAAGATGGAACATAACCTGCATGACAACCTTGGTCAATGGCAAACCAAAATAGAAATAATTAAATAGAGGACATGGTAATAAAAAATTGTTTTCAATAATTCAGTTTCTATAACTGCCCCTGGATCACGCTGTGCAGTTCTATTGCATTTAACTATGCCAGCATATCTTCAAAGACACATCCTAAAATTTCCTAGAAATTGACAAAAAAAGCTTTGAGATATGAAGCATTATTATTCGTGCTACATTATGGAAACTTGGTAGCAAGGCTAATAATGCACAGTCGTTTATGCTTGTCACATGAATTGCACCTGCCAATCATATATATGAAGATAACCACTGATTCTCTCCCAAGGTCCAATACAAACAACACTATGAGCTACAGCTGGGATGATGGTTGATTATGTCTAAACTTATGTTTATAACTGCAATTGTTAACATATAGAGCTAAATTTTTTTATATCAGCCATACACACGCAGCAAAAACTATAATTTATCACATCGAACAAACTACAAAGATGGGGGGAAAAAATACCTATTCATCACTAGTTCTAGTGACCGGTTCTCCACTCTTTTGTTGCAGATGCCAACTTCCTCAACATCAAAACCATTTTGCACAAACATATTTGTCAAAAACTCCTCTGAAAAGTAATATGCACGCTGCACCAGAAAAATCATTAAGAAACATGAACCAATTATCAAATACATATAAAAACTATGACCAAGGTCATCAATTACTTACAGTACCATCACCTCTGACATAAAAATTCTCACTGATCTGTTGCTCCTTGCAAGTCAACCTTTCCTGTAAATGGTAATCATTATCAAACAGTTATTCATAAGAGAAACGAAATCTCTAGATTATATAAGAAAATGAAATAATAAAATATATGAAAATTGAAATCTTGCAGCTTATACAAACATTTGGTATTAGAGAGTATGAGAGGACAAGAAATATAGTTCTGGTACAAATGCTTCACTTCTATAAAATCCTTGATGATACCTTCAGATTTATAACTATAGCTTTATGGTGAGAACAAAGTTACAATCAAATTAAGAGAAGCCTCTTCACACAAGCAATGTCTGAGAAAGGTCATCTAAGCTGCAAGTCCAGCTACTTGCAAATCAAAATTCTAAAGAGCAAAAACTATCTGCTATCCCATTTTCAGCTTGATAAACATGAACAAAATTGGTTCTGCCATCTTGTTAAATGTGAATAATCACATCAAATTAAGATGCAACTCTCCAAGATTATCCTTTTCATCAAGAAACCTCATCAATGTACTTCACACCAGGGTTTAGAATACGGTTGATATAGTATGTACCAAACCACAACCAAACGAATTGAACTGACACCATATTGAACAGCTCAGGACAAATCAAGGTCAGACTCACCCTGAACCAAGCATGAAATGGTCCCAAACAGGGCGGTGCCTCCTAATACTCCTTGATATGGCTAAAACAATCCCTTTCACAATTATTAGCCACAATTTAAAGGCAGGGATAAAGTGAAGGATAAGGTAAGACTGCCGAGCAAGATTGGCTTGTGAGATCAAAGCTTGGCTTCTGATTTTAGGGGATAGAAAATCAACCTAGTTAGGTGAATCTTCTCCCAACTGTTTCCTTTTTCTTATTTCTTCAAAAATCCAAGTGGCATCACCTGTTCAATTGAAGAAAACATGGGGAGATTTTGTCAAATGAGGATAAAATCTTGTTTGATTCTCAGATCCATGCATTAGAGGATGAATCTGAGATCAAAATCAATGATTTTTTATTTTTGGATTGAACCCCAAAACCTTCAGAGAAAAGAATTGAAAAAAAAAAAAAAAAAAAGCAATAGCATTTAGAAAGTGTGCAGCAGCCGTATTTATGCATGCCCATTACATCCTTTGTCAGTATGACCCTCAATTCTATGCACAATGTACCAATTCCTAGTTGGTGTGCCCTGTACATCAATATTTGGACCTCAGTCTGCATTATCAACTCATTTTGGAAGTCAAGTGCACTCTATAAGGGTATGGGCCTCAAATTCTACACTAACAAGGTTCATCAAAAGTGCAAGGCCAGCATTATATACAAGAATCATGCTTTCCAGTTTCAATCAACCGAATTTCAACTTTGCCTAGTTTCCAGATGCACCAACATCAAATCCATAATAAAGATTACTGGCTAGCAGGTTAACCATAATATTTTGCAGGCAGAAACCTCAAACTGGAAGTTGCACACATACTTCAATCTTGTTCAAACAAGTGATGTAGAATTTTCTTTATTTTTAAGAGAAAGAAATGCATGATATTTGATATCTCTCAATGATTGCTCCAATCAGCTTGCCTTTGTCAATACAAAATGATCTATCTTATTCCTCCCAGATGCTGCATAATATAGACAACCAAATCCACTAATGTTTCTGATACCACTTAACTTGATGCCTTTACCCAACATCATACAGAAAACCCACTGCAAACAAACTGAATATTAAAATAAAACCATTAGTTCGTCACCATATTAACAATGGATGACAAGATGATTGGCCCTTTTGCTATGGTTAATATTTATGCGAGTTATGGCCTAAAGATTTTACGTGGATCTTGTGGTGGTGCTTAGCTCTAATTAAAGGATACCTCATAGAGGAATTAACCTGAAGACTTTTAGAACCCCACAATGACGCATGTGCTTCATAGCAAATATTATAATTCTCCACTAGAACAACAAGAGAAGTTAGTTTTATCACCTGGAATCTCCATATGCTTTGATTATGTAACTCCTCACAAAGAGAAAATCAGAGGACACCTAACAAAAAAATTAACCTGGAGAGTTTAGACCCCATAATCAAACATATTCTTCATAGCAAACAGTATGATTCTCCATGTGAAGAACAAGAAGAGTAAAATATTTATGCATCTATCCTTTACTAAGTGATCTGTGCCCAGATTTGGATTTTGCTTTACTGCTTGTTAGCGTGGGATAACTGTTCTGATCTCCATCCAATAATGAGAAACAACATTTTCCTTTTTCTTTCCTGTTGACAATTGTTTAAAGTCTTGCCCACCAATTGAGAAAAAATAAGAGACATCACATAGGGCTACATAGAGGGAAGTACAGAGGACAAAGTGTGCAATGTTGGAACAACTAGAGTTCAAAAACCTAGTTAATGATGGGCTTAGATTTGATTTGAGTTACACTTAAGATTTAATAAAAGCTATTATGGTTTGAGAGCTGGTTGAAATTGTATATAAAAATTTCAGGAAGCCCAACTATGAGAAGTGAATTTGTGTCATAGGATATAGAAGGAAGAGAATACTCAACATTGAAAAAAGCTCATGTTAACACCTAAGGTACCATTAGTAGCCATTACTGAGAAACAAGGATTCATAAAACCAACCCAAATAGTTGGGACATGGCCTGATAGCTTTGGATATGGTTATGGTCATTATGGTTCACTACTACTCCACTGAATTTACAGACTATTTACAATAACCTAATTTATATCACAAGTTGCACCATAAAACAGATGGGCAACATAAAGAAATTAAACGAATAATGCTAAAAACAGCACTACCACTTTCATTCCTCTTCGCATTGGGACAATATTTACAATATACCAACAATCAAACTTAGATCAAAATTTAAGGATTAACCAGTACATAGATGATTGATTAAAGAGTAGATTTTATACCAGAATATTATTGTTGAGACACTAGTAACCAGTCATCAACTCATCATGAAAGAAATCTTAGTAATCAGTAATAACATATAAAATTACAAACCAACCTGGGCAAGGTCGCCAATGGCATAATCTCGGAAAAGCACACGACCATTCGGCTGAAAGTGGTCAGCAGGGGAAATCTCAGTATCCATAGATATATAAAACTATACTCAAGAAATATGAATCTAAACATTTGAAGCAAGCGACTTAATAGAAGATTTTATGCAGCTAAAAATAAAAACAACTTACTTTAATAACCTTTCTGATGTTCTGCAAGGTTAAAGGCATCTTTTCTGGAGCTACTGCAGACAACACAAAAACCTACTTATTATGTCAGTTGTTGGCTATGCAATAATAATATCTCTTTAAAAAAAAAAGGTAAATTGTGTCCTAACACATTGATACAAAGATGCCAGATAGAAGAAAAAGGAAAAAAAACCATTTATGGTGACTTCAACAGAAGAATAGAGCATATATCTTGTTACCATGGTTACAATGTCAACAGATGAAGGCTGTATCATTTCACTGAGGTTGTTTACAGTGAGATCACAAACAAATGCATTGATCTTCTCAGCTGTGAAGTCTTTGTGTCCCTGCCATGTAAATTCTAAATTAAGAGAAAGATAATAGCATGAAAACAAAAGATAATACCTTGATAAAAATTTACAACAGTAAAAACTAAGCAAAATCCCTGAACAATTTGCGGAGGTTGTTAGTTATATGTGTGCCAAGCTGCACTCTAAATAAGATCCCTTAGAAAAGTTACACAAGTTCCTAATTTTATGTGTGCTAAGGTGCCAGAGGTCTTCCTTTTGAATTGAGAAGCTTTTCAACAAGGTCATTCTGATTATAGGCATCATTGTTGGACATCTTTGATGGGCAAATATTACAGAATACTTGATGGCAATTAGAAAATAAAAATCAGTCACCTTAAATTTTATTGTATTTTCAAAACTTTTGTATAGATAATTTTTGGAATGGGTACCAGAGACCTATTTAAAGTTGGATTTATGCAAAGGAGTCCTACTTAGGAATTTGGTTTGGATAAATGATGGAGTTGTTACGTTTTTTATTTATGGCCATTTTAGGTGTCTCATTATATAGGGCATTGTGAAATTCCAAAATTTTCACTTTAAGGAAGGATTTTGGAGATTAGTTTGTTGGTTATTATGAGTCCTAGTCCACCAGTACAACAAGTCATAGAAGATTATAAAAGGACATTTAGGATGGCTCCAAAATCATTATACATCTTTTGTTTTAAATGAAGAAAGGATTTCTTTAGGCCAGTTTTGGCCCTTCCATCCCCCCCTCCTACTATCCTCTCCCCCCTCTTTCTTTTTAATCTCTCTTTTATTATCCTCAATTTCTCTCTTACTCCTCTAAATGTCACTTCACTATTATTTATATTTAAATACAAAGTCTGCAATCTGAATTTTTGTTATAGGACTGCTATGGACCCCTGCCAATAGAGAAGTTGCATTTAGAGACTTATTTTTCTGACCTATATGTTATCTAAAAGCCCAAGACAGCGGTTTCTATAGCCTTCTTGAATTGTAAAATAGCTAACCCCCTTTTTTCTGCCCTGTTTTTTGTAACAGTACAGCAAGGTGATTTGTTGACCCAAACCCTAATTGAATCTATTCCTTAGGTCATGCTTTGCAGGCTATCCCAATTGGTCCCAAGTCACTGCTTACAATTCTTAGCAAAACATGCATCAAAATTTTCTTGCATGATTGCCAATTTTATCATGATAATAGTATTTAAGAGAACTTCGTCAAGCTAATGTCTAATGAATCAAAAATGAAAAGTAAAAGGTAGCAACCCATTTATCATGTCCTTTTTGTCCCACCTTATGTTTCTAAGATGAGAGACTATTTGACATATACAAAACTAGAATAAATAAAGCCTACATAACTTTTACGTAATACAGAACTATTCTCTGATTACAGCCCCTCCATAGATTGCATATCTCTCTATCTCATAATGATACAATATCTTGTATGGACATCATGCATCTGATGCAAAACTACATAAAGAATATAAGTGGCAGCAAGAGGTTAGAATGAAGACTACTTTGGGTTTTTGTATTCTATAAATAGCTGAACTAGAAAGAGATTGGCACTTTGCAGCAGTAAAAAGTAAAAGATATTTTACAGAACCCCATCTCTCTATCTCTATTCTTATTCTGTTCCATCTATATAAATTTTGGTAAAATGCATATAGACATATTAATTTGTTTTAGATGCAATAACCTGAACTAGCTCATACCAAGTGCCATTGAACTTAACAGTCTTAGAGTAACTTGTATTATCTGGCTTCAGGCTAACACTGCAGATCCTGCAACAAGCTAGGCATTTTCCAATTTCCAGGCCAAATTTTATTGGCTAAGGCTTCTACAAGTACAAACCTACCTTCCCTGTGTAACAATAGACCAAATTATTGTGGATATACATGCACACACATACAGATGCACAAACTTACATAATATGTAGTTTGCAAAATCAAAGACTTTAATAAAGCATATAATTCATACAATCAGAGATGTCTGACAAAAATTTTATCAGCCAAATCAGTGTTTAGTGAGATTCAACGAAGTAGCATACCCAAATTCTCCAGATTTACATCCTATTCTACATGAGGAAAGGCAACATACATGTAATTGAATATACAACATTATGTGCATAGATACATATACATATACGTGTGCATATGAGAATGTCTTTGTGGGGGGGGGGGGGGGGGGGGAGGTGTAAGGAGCTAGAACTCTTCTCTTAGGACTCAGCCCAAATTCTTTAAGGAACTACTAGTGCAACATACATCGGCTGACCATCTATATTAATGATCCACTCAAAATCTGGAATGCTTGTAAGCCAGAGCCAAAAAGATGTTTCTTAACTCCGTGGACACAAAATGGAACTGCCACAACTAGAATTTCAAAATGCAAAATAGGTCATAGAAATCATTAATCCATGATACTGACCATGCCTACAAAATCATAGAATAAATGCACACAAAAGTTCAGCAAGTTTGGGCAAGTCTATGATATAAATTATATCTCAACCAAGAAGCCTTATTCCAGCAACATCATACATAGATTATATGCACCTAAATTTGTTGTTCTAGTACCGGAATCCACCACTGCAGATGCTCTCAACCAAAGTAACTAAATGAGAAACAGTAAATAGGTGAAGTTTTGTTAGATGGGAACATATAATCGAACATTCTCATAAAAAGAACTGTTTCAGTTTAAGATCTAATGCATATTCATAGTCATGACTTTCTTATGAGTCATGAACAACAGTACATTACTTTCAACTCAACTGCATCCTAGGTTAATAATGGCAATAACCTAACCATGACATAACTGAATCAAGCTTTTCTTTGATTCTTCCATTAAACATAACAAATATAGAGGCATGAGATTCTGCAAACAAGAAAGGCATACGGAGAAGCAATCGAACCTTTATCAAGTCAATGGCACGTGGTGAAAAATCACATGCATGAACAAAAATATCATGGTATGTGGTAAGTAAAGGGAAAACTGTGTTTCCAGCTCCACAGCCAACCTGCAAGCCAACAAAAGTTGTGAAGAGATTAGAGCAAACCATTAACATGGTCATCTGCCTATACCACAGAATATTGTATGCAGAAGGGAATTTTATAAAAAATACTATATAAAGCAACAATGCTCACATTAGGGCTGTAATCGAGACCTATAAATTGATTTTGAATGTAAAATGCAAATACAAGTAATCCAGTGTCTCCTCAACATTCTTACAATTTATCCACCAGTCTTAAGAACCTACAGTATGATTGAGAAAGTAATAAATTTTTAAGTTCTCTTAAGAGGGTTTGGACTCCGCTTGATGCCACCTTTCTCTAAACTCTAAAATTTTTCTTAAAATATAACAGAAATCAGTGCAAGGACTTGAGATAATATTATTGCTAAGCATCGAAGCCTCATGTGAGGGTAATATCACTTCAGCGGTGGTTGACCAAAAGCATGTAAACATTAGCAATATTATCAAGTTCCACACCAGTAAGTTTCTTGCTCAAAATTCCATGAAAATGATGTAAATATCACCATCCACCAAGAATTTTTTCACTTCTCCCTAAATTTCGCAGCTAATCCAAGCAAATTTAAAAGTTGACCATCAATTGATATCTCATTGTGCCTCCAACAATTCAAATTGGTAGGAATCCCAGGACTAAATCATGTCACTTTTCTGAAGAAGTTCTGAGCGGATTGTTACTCAAGTTGCGACAGCCAATAGTTGCCTCATACAAGCAGCAGCAAGGCTATAAACAAGGCTTTGAATACTGTGGGATGGAGCCATCCCAGTCTTTTTGTGGAATAGGATGCCCCATGTCCTGCCATTTGAGGCAGTGGATGTCTCATCCTATCCTGATTCATTTCCCGACTCATCCCATCATGATCCATTTCCTTACTCATCATCTCTCGATCCATTACTCAACTCATCCTGTCCAAAAACTCGGGATGGTAGGGCAGCCTGCTGTCCCACCAGTTTCTAAAACCTAGGCTGTAAATAGTCCTACTAAGGTCACAACTCAAATCCAAAAGAACTTTCATGCACCCTTACTTGGGGCATGTTTAGTACTATTAGTACTGCTTATGCTTTTCCAAAAAGGGCTTTTTGTGAATAACTTTAGTGAAAGTACTTTAAAGAGGAGCACTGTTTTCACTTGTTTGATGTTTAGAAACACAACTTAAAACCTTTTTTTCTTAAAAAAATATATTTGGTTTTAATAACTTTAAATGCAACTTATTTAAAATTAAATCAATTTTATTAAGATTTCAGTTTACATTAAGAACTTCAAGATGACCATAAAACTATATGTTTGATTTGGGTTGAATCGATAATGAGTCAATAAAATTCAAGTTTACATAATACATGTGCTCCACAAATATCTCTACTCTTAAGTAGAGCACACTCATTGTGTTTATGGAAACAAACTAGATTCTTCATTTAAGCATAAGCAAAGAAGCTAGTTTTTTCTAGCTTCTGCTAAGAACAGCTCTCCAATTTCTACTTTCTGAGAAGCACCCTTTGTAGAGCATGACCAAACACATTTATTTACTTCTTTTCTCAAAAAGAGAACTTTGTACTTTGAAAGTCACAGAAGTGCCTTTGTTAAGCAATTCCAAGCACATCCTTAAGGTTCCAGATTTAGCTTTTAGTTGGTAGCAAAAACAAATTTGGAATCTAGATTTGAGTAATAGAAAGTATAAAAACCTGGCTGATCAAATAAGTAACAGTGTCCCCATTTATTTCACAGATCTGAGCAAAGTTGGAACTGTAGTTATAATCCTAATTCCATAGGAAAGAGGCTTAGTAGCCACCACCTGTCTGGCCTGCATTGCATGAGATTCTAAACCTGAGGCTTTGGTGCAATGAAAAAAATTCAAAGGGACAACGTCCGATTCACAGTACAGTTAATGACACAACATGAGAATAATTTAGAGCATGTTCATGAGTTTGTTGGTGGAATGCAGCAATGATTGGAACCACATGACACAGTTGAACAAGTTTTTAAGGGACTAGATGACTTATTCACCATCATGACCAACCTATGATGAGGTAAATCCATCAGCCAGCCTTCTACTTCTCCCAAATTATCCCAAATTAGGAAATACTGACCCAACTTCTGTAGCCTCCAACAGTTTGGACTGCATCATAAGTTCCAATAAAAAGAACCATACCTCTTTTGTAGAAACATGGGATACTCAAGTTTATGCAGACCTTAGTTTTCCCAGGATAGGACTAATTTCAGGACATGACCTACACACCTGGCTTACAGCTACTTAGGTTTGTATATTCGATAGAAAAACCAAATATGCACTAAATATAATGCTAGCTGTCGAAGTAACCTCATAATGATGTAGACAGACTGACATTTGTGATTGCTAATAGTGCCTCTTCCTCTCTTTTTTTTCTTTTTTTTTTTTTTCTTTTTTTTTTGAGGTAATACATGCACTGGCACCTTGGATGTTGTAACAGTAGATGACAAGATACAGTCAGCTTTTACAGGGCTCTATAACCTATGCACCTTTCCAGGTAATTAATTTTCATGTTCTAAGGGAATTTTTTGGCACAAAGCAAGACTCTCTCAAATGACCCACATGGTAAACACCAGACCAATTGGAGATAGGAGACACAATTCAATGTCCTCTAAATGAGGATATTTGAAATTTCTTTGCTTCTCTGTTTTCTAAATTACCTAGTTTCACTTTAAAATCAATCCACTTCAGGAAACATTACATATTCTTCTACCATAAAAAAAGATGTACATAAGAATCATCATGTTTCCTCTTTCCAAAGAAAATTGTAGATAGTCATAGGTCCTCTTGGGACAGCGATGGAGGTCCCAATTCCTACCCATTCCATACCAAGCCAAGAAATTAATCCATAATGTAGAAACCAAAAAATAATTTATGGAGAAGGCAAGCAAGTTAACCTTTACTGTTTTAACCCTTGCATGTGCCACATCTGTAACATCCATCAATCTCCCTAAACTGTTTATAGCTGAGAAACCAAAACCATTGCCAAGAGCTATGAGCCTATGATTCATAAAGTCATGTATCAAACCCTCAGCCAGATCTGACTTAGCAAAGACCCTTATCAAAGAAAGCACACTAATCCAAGAAGGAAGACAGTAAGCAAGTGATGATCTTCAAATTTGACACAATTTAAGGTAACAATAATCTGGAATTCAGCTTGCCATATCTTCTATCTAGGCACAAAATTTTTCACAAACTCAACAACTAAATTTGAAATTGTATGGTGAAATTAATATGGAAAAATGAGCCTAACGTCAGGAATAAGAATTTAAAAGTTGCTTAGGAATTCAAAGTGAGTTCTATAGAAGTTTGAACCTTAATTCAGGTTCAAGGGGATCTTATAGGACTTTTGAGTAACTAAGCTTAAACTAAGCTATTAAGATAATCAAAACAAAATAAAGTTCAGCATATGTGCAAGCGCAATAGTCCATCCTCAGACATATTAGTTCAACAATCGTTGTTATCACATGATCTATTGTTTCACGGAGCTTATAGATTGATGAGTGAAAAGATGTTTAACTGATAAATAATTGTTTCCTAAGCACAAATATTGGCCAACGTAGGATCAGATCTCCCAGAAAATTTATAAATAGAAAGCAAGACAAATATTTTCATAAAACTGTTTTAAAGTAACATAAAATAGAAAAATCAGGGTAATCCGTGAATATGTTATCCGGTGCAAATTTCATAAAAATCCTTAACAGCAGTAAAGAAAAAGTGTGTAGGTTACCTCCAAAACAACAAGCTTTCCTCCCGCCGGAGCCTAGAAAAATAGCGATCAAGAGAAAAACACCAAAATGATATCTCGGGTTCCAAATTGAAAACGCAAAATATCTATCAAATATTTTGAAAAGGAAAAAGAGAAATATTTTAACCTGGAAGTACTGTCCCCATTCCTTGTCCAAGTAGTGCCGATCCTTAAAGAACTAATCCACCAAAAACATATTAAAGATAACAACATTAATGGAGTAAACAACAAATAAACGTATAACTAACAATGAAATTTCGAAGAAAATAGGGGAAAAAAGAATACTCTATCTTGGTGACGCTTGTAGAAGATATCCCAGTATTTCTTAGCATCCCTCTCATACTTCTCTGCACGGAAAAAATGCAAGAAAAAGAAGAAAACAGAGGCCACCGTTGAGAAGCACTCCAAAGCACTCAAAGAGAAGAGACGGCGAAAGAAAAGGTGAGACTTTTACGTGCGTTTCGATCCTGGAGAATCTTAAATTTAATACAACGTCCTACCTTTCCAGAAGGGAGTTACTTGTCTCGCCGAGGAGGAGGAATACGACGAGTATATCTGAATCTTCTTCACCGTCTCCTCCGCCGCCTCGGCCATCGACGCAGCCTCCGCCGAGTCCGCTCCTCTCTCGCCGTTCTTGCTTCGTTACTTCGGGACGGGTTCCAAATCATGCTTCTAGGTTTCAGCTCGATTTCAGTGGGGTAGACCGGACCGCTCTCCGGTCGGATCAGACCGTTATCGGGTCAACCGGCATGTATGGGGGAAATTATTGGTTGAACTGGGATATGTACCTTAAATCATTCGATAAGAATCATCATATCATTTATTATTAAAAAAATATATTATTATTCAAATTTAATTAAAAATTTTTAATAAAAAAATTTATAGTTAATTATTATTAATTAGCTTATGAAGTTTTGCTATTTTGAAAAAAAAAAAAAATTTATTTTCTTGAATTATATGATAACTTTTTATTGGATGATCCAAAATAGTTGTGATCCCCAGTATATTAAATCATGCGGATCTTAAAGTGGCAAAAAAATGTATGTATTTTAAAGTATTAAAAAAAAATAAAAAAAATATAGCTGAAAAGAGGAAAACTTCCTTTCAACGACTCTAGGTGGGAGTCAAACTCATTAAAGCATCGGGAGTCTACCAAAAGCAACTCTCTACTCTTATTTAAAGAGAGTCGTCCCTAAATCTTCCACCCCTTAAAGCACCAAAGATTAGCTAGCGATCATCACCACCGAACCATCACTTGCTTTTTTCCTTCCTTCTTCTTGAATTCCGATGGCCTAGGCTCATAGTGCTCATCGGAATTAGCCTTGGGATCTCGCCGGAAGCCAAGAAAAGGTATCTGAAGTCTTTGCCCTCTCTAATCCCATATGAAACCCCACCGTCAGCTAAGAAATCCACCAGAATTGATGAATAAAAGATTTTCTATTTCTAAACCTGTCATCAACCCTTATTTTCCTTCTTCTTTGGTCCCCTTTACAGCTGCTCCCTTTTGATGAAGTTCTGACCAAGCCTTTTGTGGCTTCCCCATGATAGCACAACAAAATCATGGCCACTGTTGAGGGGTCAAGCGGTCGGATCTAGCCAAGAATAGCCCCAGTTGTTCAATTGTTTCTTCGATTCCCATACTATGCTAGTCACCTCGTCGACCTTGGTTGCAAGAAGTCCAGCAGTGCTGCCATGGCTAGTGCCATCTCGTCGATGGCCATTGCCGGGCCTAGGAGGCCTTTGCTATTTCGGGGCTCTCCCTTCCTCACCAAAAAACCAGGAGGAGGAAAAAAAAAAAAGGAATAGAAGAAAAAGAGAAGAGAAGAAAAGGTTAAAGAAAAGAAATGAAGCCCCTCTCTTCTTTCTCTCTCTTTCCCAATCTCTTTACCTTCTTTCTTTCATTTTTTTTTTCTCTCTATAAATTTTTCTCTAATTTCTCTTTCTTGATTATTTTTCTCTACTAGTATCTTCTAAACCGATCTTTGAAAAAATTATCTCAATGAATTTTATCAACTATGATGAAGAAATTCTGACCCATGATCACTGGACAATATGCTGATACAAATCCTAATTAGACTAGATTCTATAAGATTTGGTTATCTATGAATCATCTGTATACTAGTTTAATCATGATTTGATTAAATTATCTTATTAGATTAATCAAAATGCTGAGCAGTACCATATGATCAGCTATGTTCCATTTTGTTAATTTTTCTCTTTGATGACATTCTCTCTCTACTTGAGTAATGAACTCAGTAAAGGGTTCGAGCCCTCTTTCTTTGAATTCGAATTGATCTAATAGAAAGACTTTCAATCATCTTATTGATCGAGTAGCTCTTGTTAGATGTGTGTCCTAGAAACCAGATCAGTTATCACTTGTAATACACTTTTAACAATAATTTTATAATTTTAATTATAAATTAATAAATAGATTATTTTCTATCACAGTGTATATTTAAAAATATCTATGATACATTCTTTGAGTTAATGGTAACGATAAATTATGTTTTCAAGAGTTAAAAATTTAAGACATGAATTTTCATAATTAACTCATAAACTACTTCTGACCGTAGGATCATCATGAGGATGATGATCGATCCGAAAGGTTGGTGTATGATTGCTTTCTTAGGATAGATATGTCTTGAGTCTATGGTATGGAGACACTGGAGTAAGAGTACAGATACTCGTTAGAGAACGAGGATACTGAGCATGATCACCTCGAGTAGTCATAAGAAAGTCTACCTTCTCATCGATGACTGATTCGATGCTACAGTGGTGTGTCTGATTCTTTGATCTGAGGTGCATTGGCAATTCATCTTGAGGGTGTTATAGTTTGACTACACTATAACTCGATTTTCTAATCATTTGAAATCCTGAGGTGTATGTTGGTTATAGCATATTCATTGTAGAAAATTGGATTGCAGTAATAAAGGATCTATCTACCTCGATAGATGAGGAGTAGCCCTATGATAATCATGAGATTGAGTTCATAAGCCCATGGCCATGGCAAAGTAAAGATGATAGAAAGAGTTTCTATTAGGGGTTCACATTGAACTCAAATTGAATGATTAATTCATATGACGGACATTGGATTTGATGAGTGCACCTTAACCCTAATCCTATCGGAGCTCAAGATGAAAGAATCTAATTATACAGATAATTATATCGAGAGGTTTGCTTTCAATTCTGATGGATTGTCACCATATACTGCTAGATGTCACTGATGAATTTTGGAAGCAATTAAGATGATTTTGATGATCAATCATTCTAATTGTATGAATCAGAAAAGTTCTGATCCATCAAAAGATATTTTGATGATGTCGATAATGAAGATTGTGACATGTCTCATTACCATATAGAATTGAACTTAACTAGATCATGCAAATAAGAATTTTGATCTGGATATCATCAATTGAGCTAAGCAAGTTTGATTGATTTAGATTAGATCCAATCAGATTTAAGATAATCGTGTTAGCACATGATTGAGCCTGACTTTCTCCTTCTGAAATCTTTCTAATTCGTCACAATTGAGTCAAATTTGATTTAACTCATTCTTGTATTTTGAATGAATTTATTTTCATCTGACTGGAATAAATTTAAATCAGATTAATTATAAAAATTAAATCCATTCATAGTCAAATTGGACTAGGATCAAAAATTGATCTATTTGAGAGAATTGAGGGTCACCTGATCAAATACTTTTAAAAAATTTTTTAAAAATTATTTTGATCTGATTTTTGGATATGTGATGGAGCATGAGGTATGCATTGGGTGTACCAAATTTTATAATTTTTAGAGATATCTAGATTAAGTTATGATAGAGTTTGATTTAAATCAAACTCTTGAGGGAAGAGTCCTAGGCGCAATGGACTCTTCCTTATCTACTCATGCTGACACCTTTTTGAATTATTTTTGGCAAAAAAAAAATGAGATATGATGGTTTTTCATGGAAAATAAGTCTTAGAGTCCTAATGATAAAATAAATGAGTTATTTTGGTCAAACAAACTCTAAGTAGGCGTTGGATATAAAAGCCTTTCTTACGTCAAAGTGCATTCAACGTAAGAAATAATTTTTCACACCCAAAGTCTGTCATCCCTGATATCCCATGCACCCTATATCCTCTATCTTCTTCTCTTCTACAAGTCTAAAAAGTTAGGCACAAATCTGAGAAGAAGGTTCAAGATTTTTGGCATAATATTCAGGATCTACGCGATGGTGTTCGTGTGACGGACGGACTACTTTCAGAAATAGTTTTGAAGATTTTTTGGATCAAATTCAGATCTGATTTTTTCAAAAAAAAAGGTTCATGAGGAGAAGACGTTCAGATCCTGTTCGAGTGAATATTGGTAGAGGCCAAGCGCATGCATGACTCCTTCTAGAACCTCAGGAATCAACAGGATCATTGCAGGATAATTAAATTACCCAATCAGGTACTTTAAATTAAATTTAATTTAATTTTAATTTTTAATTTTTAATTTTTAATATTAGATCATCATGATTAGATTTGATTAAATCATTTAAAAATTTTTAGAAAAATTTTTCTCAGATCTGATCAGGTCTGCATGATCCTACAGCGGAAAATAGTGTTTTTCCTTCACTCCATACCATCTAAGCTTCTATCAAACATCATAGGATCTAGTTTTTATTGGCCTCTATCAAATTCTTGCATCTTTAGTAATTTTAATTAAATAAAATTATTTGATCTAATCGATGTCTAACCATCGAGTGGCATACTAACCTCCATCTTGACTCTTTTCGAATATTTTTTATTTGATCATCTTTGACCTCCATTAAATCTGAATCATAGTCTAATCTTGATCGGATAAAATTAACATAATTGGATTGATCCAGACCATTGGATATAACTACAGTTCATCATGTCTTTCTTGATTATTCATATCTTTTCTGATTATGGTAGTTGTATCGACAAGAAGATATTTAGTAGTAGGATACTACGATATGATCTATAAATTAAAATTTTAAAAAAAATTTTATAATTATTTGAATTTATTGGAGAACGTGTAAAGTAAATAATGTAACTCTTTTTCTAAATTTGTTGGCAAGTTATATAGTATGTATATCATTGAACTTTGAGTTATATTATCTATGATTTATGAATATGAAGCATTATATTATTTGTTAAATTTATTTTATTATAGAATATTATTTGATGCATTATCGAATGTATTGATTATGTTATGAAGTTTTTATCAATAAATTTTGATTTTCAGATGGTTTTATATACTGTTCAATTTAAATATAAAATTAATTTTATCAAAAAAAGAGATTCAATTTGAGATGAATATTTAATTCGTAACTTGACTACATATCGAAATTCTGTCAATGGGAATTATATGTTGGCATATTGATATTTTGCTAGTGAGAGTTATATGCTGATACATCGATATCCTATCAGTGAAGATTATGTGTAGGGATGGCAAAATCGAGCCGACCTGATGGGTATGCATTCTATCTAAACCCACGTAAACCCGAAAAATAGGGTTTGATCGGATTTGGGTTCGGGTTTAGGAAAAATCCAAAAATCGTAGCACGAGTATGGATAAGATATGGGTAGTGTTATTTTCTTTCCAAATCCGAACCCGACCTCGATCCGAATCTACGTGTATAGGTAATACCCAAACCCATATCCGAATATATATATATATATTGTTGGTGCAGAAATCCGTCGCCGTCGGAGGTCGCCGCAATCGAGGCCGCTGGGCGCCGCCGGGGACCTGCAAAATGAAGTTCCGTCCGGAATCGGTGGGGTGGTGGCTCCGGCAGGACCCTCCGACGGTCAAGTTAGTTTCCGGCCAACAGTAATGGAGTGCTCGGAATGAGTTCCGGAGCTTAGAGATGTGGAGGAGAGCTTAGAGAGTCGAGAGTTCAGAGAGCTCAGCCTTAGTATGTCGGGAGGGGTCCTTTTATAGCGGAGCTTAGTTGATGGTGACGGCTGTGCCGTCTGGCAGATCGTCGGGCAGCATGGAGTTTGGTGCGGAGAGTGCCGTCTGGTAGAGAGTCGTCGGGCAGCATGGAGTTTGGTACGGAGAGTGCCGTCTGGTAGAGAGTCATCGGGCAGATGGAGTTTGGTACGGAGAGGAAGGCGTCGTCCGGTAGATCGTGGGAGCCATACCGGCGAGTCGTGGGCCGCATGGAGTCCGGTACGGAGAGGAAGGCGTCGTCCGGTAGATCGTGGGAGCCATACCGGCGAGTATCGTGGGAGCCATATCGGCGAGTCGTGGGCCGATGGAGTCCGGTACGGGGAGGAAGGCGTCGTCCGGTAGATCGTGGGAGCCATACCGGCGAGTCGTGGGCCGCATGGAGTCCGGTACGGAGAGGAAGGCGTCGTCCGGTAGATCGTGGGAGCCATACCGGCGAGTCATCGTGGGAGCCATACCGGCGAGTCGTGGGCCGCATGGAGTCCGATACGGGGAGGAAGGCATCGTCCGGTAGATCGTGGGAGCCATACCGGCGAGCCGTGGGCCGCACGGAGTTCGGTACGGAGAGGAAGGCGCCGTCCGGTCTTGCTGCAGGCGACAGTTCGTCCAATGGAGTTCGGACTTGTAACAGAGTTCGGCCGAGGGGGAAGCTGGGGGAGTTCGTCTGGCTGAAGGGTCGGCCATCTGTAGAGTTCGGCCGTGGGACGGTTGCCGAGGAGTTCGACCGCTGAGAGGCCCGAAGAAGCTCGGCTGGCCAGTTGAAGGACTTCGGTTGCTAGTTGGTTCGGCCAGGGCTCGCTGAGGAGTTCGGTCGCCTAGGGTCGGTCCGAAGGGGTTCGGCCACTTGGGCTCGCCTGAAGTCGGTCCGAAGGAGTTCGGCCGTGCCTGGGGTCGGTCGAAGGAGTTCGGCTGCACGGGCTCGCCTGGGGTCGGTCCGAAGGAGTTCGGCCGTGGGGTCCGAAGGGTTCGGAGTAGGAGAGTCGGGAGAAATCCGGGAGGAGCTCGGATGGCGAAACGGGCGTGGGAGGAGTTCGTCCTGCCTCTAGTCCAAGCAGTTCGGCCCGGACCTTGGTGTTCGGCCCGAGGGACACTGGGGAGTTCGGCCTCTAGGCAGTTCGGCCGGCTGGTAGGGGTTCGGCCTGGCGCCTGGCGCTGAAGCTCTTCAGCGGCTACTGGTTACATTGGGCTGAGCGTTGGGCCGGGCTTCGGCAGGAGCGGGATTTATCCCCAACAGTAGCCCCCCCACTCCCGAGTTCAAAAATTGAAGGAAGGGAGTACCAAAATAGGCGACTGCCGAAGTCTTCTTCCAGGCTCCGCATTTGTCGCAGCTGAAGCTCGGGGGAGGTCTCATCTCCAGCCAATATTGACGCTGAAGTTGAAGCTGAGGCTTGGGGGAGGTCTCATCTCCAGCCAATATTGACGCTGAAGTTGAAGCTGAGGCTTGGGGGAGGTCTCATCCCCAGTCGATGTTTGGAGTTGAAGTGGGACTCGTTTCCAGCCAAAATTGGTGAAGCCGACGTTGAGGCCGGAGTCAATGTCGCCCCCCGTGGTCAGGGTCGGAGTTGACATTGCCTTCATCAACCGAAGTCGATTCGGGGGAGACCTCCTCTTTTGCAGTCAAGGTTATGATCGCTTGGGGGAGATCCCGTCTCCCGCCGATGCTGATACCGAAGTTGAAGCTGAGGTCTGAAGGAGACCTCGTCTTCTGTAGTGAAGCTTGCCGTAGATTCTGGGGCTCGGCCTTGGACCTCGCTCGCGTCAGGACGAGGTTCTCCTCTTGTTCCCAACGGGCTGTGGGGGCACATGGGGACCGTCGTCCTCGCCTCTCCCCCATCCCGTCCTTGGTGGACGGGGCCTTCGACTTTGCTCACGCTAGGACGAGGTTCTCCTCCTGTTCCTAACCGGGCTGTGGGGGCACATGAGGACCGTCGTCCTCGCTTCTCCCCCCATCCCGTCCTTGTGGAACGGGGCCTTCGACTTTGCTCACGCTAGGACGAGGTTCTCCTCCTGTTCCTAGCCGACTGTGGGGGCACATGAGGACCGTCGTCCGTCGCTTCTCCCCCCATCCCGTCCTTTGTGGAACGGGGCCTTCGACTTTGCTCACGCTAGGACGAGGTTCTCCTCCTGTTCCTAGCCGGCTGTGGGGGCACATGAGGGACCGTCGTCCTCGCTTCTCCCCCCATCCCGTCCTTTGCGAACGGGGCCTTTGACTTTGCTCGTGCTAGGACGAGGTTCTCCTCCTGTTCCTAGCCGGCTGTGGGGGCACATGAGGACCGTCGTCCTCGCTTCTCCCCCCATCCCGTCCTTTGTGAACGGGGCCTTCGACTTTGCTCGTGCTAGGACGAGGTTCTCCTCCTGTTCCTAACCGGCTGTGGGGGCACATGAGGACCGTCGTCCGTCGCTTCTCCCCCCATCCCGTCCTTTGTGGATGGGGCCTTCGACTTTGCTCACGCTAGGACGAGGTTCTCCTCCTGTTCCTAGCGACTGTGGGGGCACATGAGGATCGTCGTCCTCGCTTCTCCCTCCATCCGTCCTTTGCGAAACGGGGCCTTTGACTTTGCTCACGCTAGGACGAGGTTCTCCTCCCGTTCCTAGCGGGACATTTCCGCTCGCTTCTTCTCTTCTTCTTTTTTTTTTTTTTTTTTTTCAGCGACCTTGAAACAATAGTGTCGAGCAACAAGGTTTTATTGAGGGAAACTATTGGTGGTACATTCTCAGGTTTTCCGAGTTCCAAGGTCGGGGAAGCGTTAGTCCTCCGAGCTCCTTTAGGCGATAGGTTCCAGGTCGGATGACCTCTACCACTTCGTACGGACCTTCCCAATTCGGGACGAGCTTCCCTTGACTCTGGGGCTGAGAGACGGCTGCTCGTCGGAGCACCAAATCCCCAACTCTGAACGCCTTGTTTTTGACTCTGGAATTGTAATACCGAGCCACCTTCCGTTGGTAGGTGGCCATCCGGATGCGGACCGCTTCTCTCTTTTCTTCTAGAAGGTCGAGGTTGGCTCTGAGGTCCTAGGGGTTGAGTTGCTCGTTGAAGCCCACGATTCGAGCAGATGGAAGTTTGAGCTCGATCGGGATGACTGCCTCGGTGCCGAAGGCCAAGGCGAAGGGCGTCTCGCCGGTCGGTACCCTCTGCGTTGTTCGGTATGCCCAGAGGACGTGGTAGAGTTCGTCTGCCCAGGCCCCCTTTGCCCTGTCGAGCCTCGTTTTGAGGCCTTGCAGCAGGGTCCGATTGGTCACTTCGGCTTCCCCATTAGCTTGCGGATGAGCCACCGATGTGAAGTGGTGGGAGACTTTTAGTCCTTCGCAGAACTCGGCGAACCGGGCTCCAGCGAACTGTCACCCATTATCGGTTATGAGGGCTCGGGGCAGGCCGAACCGGCAGATCAGCGTCTTCCAGACGAAGTCCTGCACCTTGGCCTCGGTGATCTTCGCTAGTGGTTCCGCCTCGACCCACTTGGTAAAGTAGTCAATCGCGACCAGGAGGAACTTCCATTGTCCGGACGCCGTTGGAAAGGGGCCGAGGATGTCCATCCCCCACTGCGCGAAGGGCCAGGGTGCAGTGAGCGGAGTGAGTTCGGATGCCGGCTGCCTTTGCACGCTGGCGTTCTTCTGGCAGCGGTCACATCTCTTCACGTATTCCGTGGAATCACGAAGTAGGGTTGGCCAGTAGTACCCTTGCCGAAGTAGTCTTTGCGATAGGGATCTGGCTCCCGCGTGACTTCCGCAGAGTCCTTCGTGGACATCCTGTAGCGCGATGCAGGCCTCAGAGGGTCGGAGGCACCTCAGCAACGGGAGGGAGTATGACCTTTTATATAACCTGCCCTCGTACAAGACGTAGCGGGAGGCTTGACTCCTGAGCTTCCGAGCTTCTCTTCGGTCGTGAGGGAGGACCCCTTCTTCGAGGTAGGCGATCAGCGGATCGATCCAGCTGGGCTCGAAGTCCGTCCGCAGGACGGCCTGAGGTTCCTCGGTGGTCGGGCACTTCAGAGTTTCCAGAAACACCTCTTTTGGTAGTTCGGCCGGGGCAGAGGTGGCCAACTTGGAGAGGAGGTCGGCCCTTGTATTCCCGGTCCTTGGGATGTGCCGAATGTCGAAGCTGTTGAAGGCTGGTATTAAGTTCTTCACCTTCCCGAGGTACATCACCATGCTTTCCTCCCGCGCCTCGTAGCTGCCGCCGACCTGACCGACCACCAACTGGGAATCGCTATAGACTTGAAGCCGACCCACCTTCAATTCTCCTGGCTATCTGCAGCCCGGCTATCAGCGCTTCATACTCGGCCCCATTGTTGGTTGTGGAAAACTCGAAGCGCAATGCGTACTCGGTGACGATCCCCTCGGGGCTAACCAGGACCAGCCCTGCGCCGGCCCCGCTAGAGTTGGATGAGCCATCCACATGCAGAACCCAGGCGCCTTCAAGAAGGTCGGCCCTTTCTTCAGGGAAGCTCGACCGCCACAGCTCGGCTTCGTTGGGGCCTGGTCTCCCTCCGATGATAGTCTCGCTTGATTCAAGCTCGGCTTCAACTGGTGCGGTGCATTCCAGCACGAAGTCCGCCAGTATCTGAGCCTTGATCGATGGCCTGGGCCGGTAATTGATGTCGAACTCCGTGAGCTCGATCGCCCATTTGGCGATTCTTCCTGAAGCGTCTGCTCGGTGGAGGACGGCTCTTATTGGTTGGTCCGTGAGGACCGTTATGGTATGCTCCTGAAAGTAAGGTCGGAGCCTCCTGGCTGCGATCAGAAGACAGTAAATTAGTTTTTCTAACTTGGAGTACCTGGTCTCCGCGTCCCTCAAGGCTCGGCTCACGTAGTAGACTGGTTGTTGCGCCTTCGCATCTTCCCTGACCAGGACAGCCGCCAGGGCCATTGGAGAGACAGCTAGGTATAGGAGCAGCCCTTCTCCAGGTTCGGGCTTTGCCAGCAGTGGGGGCGCGCCGAGGTAGTTTTTAAGCTCCTCGAATGCCTGTTTGCACTCCGCTGTCCAGCAAAAATCTTTCGGTCGCCTGAGGACCTGGAAGAAAGGCAGGCACCGCTCGGCCGACCTCGAGACAAAGCGGTTCAGGGACGCCACCTTCCCAGCCAGGCGCTGAACTTCCTTAATTGTTTTCGGGGCAGTCATCTCCTGGATGGCTCGGATTTTCTCGGGATTTGCCTCGATTCCGCGTCTCGACACCATGAATCCTAGGAATTTTCCGGAGGTCACGCCGAAGGCGCATTTGGTCGGGTTCAACTTCATCTTGTGCCTCCTAAGCGCACCGAAGGTTTCTTCAAGGTCGGCGAGGTGGTCCATCGAGGCTCGGCTTTTGACTAGCATGTCGTCCACGTACACCTCCATGTTGCGGCCGATCTGCCCCTTGAAGACCTTATTGACCAAGCGCTGGTAGGTGGCTCCTGCATTCTTGAGTCCGAAAGGCATGACCCTGTAACAATAGAGACCTCGGTCAGTAATAAAGGTGGTCTTTTCTTCATCCTCGGGCGCCATGCGTATCTGGTTATAACCAGAAAATGCGTCCATAAAAGTGAGGAGCTCGTGGCCCGAGGTTGCGTCCACCAGCTGATCGATCCTCGGCAGGGGGTAGCTGTCCTTTGGGCAGGCTTTGTTCAGCTTCTTGAAGTCGACGCACATCCTCCATTTGTTGTTTGCTTTTTTGACGAGGACCACGTTCGAGACCCAGGTCGGATAGTTGACCTCCCGGATGAGTCCGAGCTTCGAAGGAGCTTATCCACTTCTTCGGCTACCGCCTTCTGTCTCTTCTGGGGCTTGGTGGCGCAACTTTTTCTCTGATGGGTCGGTGCCTTGGGTCGATGGCCAGCCGATGCTTCTATAACATCGGCGTCGATCCCTGGTACATCCGCTGGGGCCCAGGCGAAGACGTCCGCATTCCTTCTGAGGAAAGCGACGAGCTGTCTCCTAACCTCGGCCGCCAAGTTGGAGCCGATCCGCACCTCATGCCCCGGGTCTCCGTCGTGTAAGGACACAGGGACGAGGTCTTCCGCAGGTTCGCCCCGTTCTTCAGTGAGGTCGTCGCGGACGTCCAGTCCATCAACAAGGTAAGGGTCGGGCCGGTCTCCCCCGCGCAGGGCAACTGAGTAGCAGTACTTTGCCAGGGCCTGGTCTCCTCTGACCTCGCCGACTCCGTGGCTCGTCGGAAATTTCATCTTTAAGTAGTAGGTTGACACAACCGCCCGTAGTGCGTTTAGGCCGGGTCGCCCAAGGATTGCATTATAGGCGGACGGGGTCTTCACGACCAGAAAGTCGATCCGCGCCTTGGCCAATTTTGGGGATTGGCCCACCGTCACCGCCAAAGTCACCATGCCTTCGACCGGAACGGCGTGTCCGGCAAATCCTACCAGGGGGGAATTTACAGGCCCTAAGCGGGTGTCAGGTAGGGACATTTTTAAGAAGGCATCATAAAACAATATGTCCGCCGAACTTCCATTATCCACCAAAACGCGGCGTACATCATAATCAGCGACGTTTAAAGAGATTACAACCGCGTCGTTATGTGGAAATCGGATCCCTTGGGCGTCTGCCTTGGTGAAGGTCACGGGCTCCGAGGTCCTCTGCCTCTTCGCCGGTCCCTCGAATTCGTCGGTCTTTCCCCGCTGCGGTCCTCCCGAGACGGTGTTAATGACGCCAAGAGGCGGCCGATCCTCCTGTCGATCCTCCCCATCCGGCGGCAACATTCTCGGCCGATCTTCCCGCTCTTTAGGTTGTCTTTGCAGGAATCGGCCAAGCCTGCCCCGCTGGACCAGCTCCTCGATTTCATCCTGGAGCTGGATGCACTCCTCGGTATCGTGACCGTGGTCACGGTGGTAAAGGCAGAACTTGTTGGGGTTGCGTTTTCTGGGATGGGAGCGCATTCTCTCCGGCTCCGGGAGTCTTTCCTTGATCTCCAGCAGCACTTGAGCCTTCGGGGCGTTGAGGGGGGCGTAGCTGTGAAAACGCCGCCGGAGGGGAGAACCTTGGCGCGGAGACGAGCCTCGTCGCGGGGGAGAACCTCGGCGCCGGGGGGAACTTCGGCGTCGGAGGGGACTTCGGCATCGGGGGGACTTCGATGCGCCCTTCCGTCGGCGGCTTCCCGCCCCCGAGCCTGAGGTGGAGTCCGGGCTCGCCCGCGACCAGGGGGAGTTCGGGAGCGCGGCCAAGCTTCGGTGCGCTTTTTTTTCTTCGGCGGGCCTTCCCGCTCTGCCTACTCGTCGCTTGTCGCGAGCTTCATTATCCTTGGCCTCAAAAGCCTCCTCCGCCCGGGCATAGCTTTCCGCCCGAGCTAGCATGTCAGCGAAATCCCTGGGATATTTTTTTTCCAGGGAGAACAACAGGTCGTTCTTCTGAAGGCCGCCCTTGAGCGCGGCCATAGCAACTGATTGGTCCAGGTTCCGGACTTCCAGCGCGGCAGCGTTGAACTGGGTGACGTAAGCCCGGATGGGCTCCCCCTCTTTTTGCCTGATGGCCAACAAGGAATCCGAGCCTCTGCGCGGCCGTTTGCTGCTGACAAAGTGGGCCGCGAATTGTTGACTCATTTGGTCAAATGACAGGATGGTGCCCGGCTTAAGCGCCGAGTACCAATTCCTGGCCGCTCCTTTGAGGGTAGAAGGGAAAGCCCGACACAAGATGGCATCAGGCGCGCCATGGAGCAACATCGTAGTCCTGAAAGCCTCCAAATGGTCGACCGGGTCGGTGGTCCCATCGTAGCTTTCAAAATGCGGGAGCTTGAAGTTCGGCGGTACCTGTTCCTGCATAATTTTCTGTGAGAAGGGAGGATCAGTGCAAATATCGTTACCGCGGGAGGAAGGAGTATGACGAAGTTCTTCTATGCGTCGTCCCATCTCCAAGAGCCTTTGATCCAGGAAGTCTTCGCGATCCTTAATCCCCAAGGTCTTCTCGCGGAATAGGTGTGAAGCCTCTCCCTGGGTCGAGCCGCGGTCCGAGCAGGGGCTCCTTGCCGGCTGCCCTTCTCTCCCGAGGGCCGGAGGTCGGGTAGCCCACATCGGTCGCTCCTGGACTGGGTTCCCGGGCTCCGGGGAACCCCGCGCCGGTCGAGTGGGCGCCGGACCTCGCGAATGCGTGGCCTGCACCGCCCGCACCGCCTCCGTAAGATCGCGGACCTGCTGGGCAAGCAGGTCGAACCGCTCCGCATCCACCGTGGGTACGGAGCGGGCCCGTGTCGCCGGGGTCGGAGTGGGAGCGGACGGACCCGAACGGGATCGGGCCGCGGAGGCTGCCGACCTCCGGGTCGAGGCCCTTCTGGGGGGCATTTTTCTTTCCAGAAAAGGAATACTGAAGAAGGAGAAGAGAGATCCGGAGCAGGGGAAGGAAATCGTCGCCGAGCACTCCTTTAAGAACAAGGGAACCTCGAAGGTTCAGGCCCTCCTTCTAGCGCCAATCTGTTGGTGCAGAAATCCATCGCCGCCGGAGGTCGCCGCAATCGAGGCCGCTGGGCGCCGCCGGGGACCTGCAAAATGAAGTCCCGTCCGGAACCGGTGGGGTGGTGGCTCCGGCAGGACCCTCCGACGGTCAAGTTAGTTTCCGGCCAACAGTAATGGAGTGCTCGGAATGAGTTCCGGAGCTTAGAGATGTGGAGGAGAGCTTAGAGAGTCGAGAGTTCAGAGAGCTTAGCCTTAGTATGTCGGGAGGGGTCCTTTTATAGCGGAGCTTAGTTGATGGTGACGGCTGTGCCGTCTGGCAGAGAGTCATCGGGCAGCATGGAGTTTGGTGCGGAGAGTGCGTCTGAGAGGTCGTCGGGCAGAGGAGTTTGGTACGGAGAGGAAGGCGTCGTCCGGTAGATCGTGGGAGCCATACCGGCGAGTCGTGGGCCGCATGGAGTCCGGTACGGAGAGGAAGGCGTCGTCCGGTAGATCGTGGGAGCCATACCGGCGAGTCATCGTGGGAGCCATACCGCGAGTCGTGGGCCGCAGGAGTCCGGTACGGGAGGAAGGCATCGTCCGGTAGATCGTGGGAGCCATACCGGCGAGTCGTGGGCCGCATGGAGTCCGGTACGGAGAGGAAGGCGTCGTCCGGTAGATCGTGGGAGCCATACCGGCGAGTCGTCGTGGGAGCCATACCGCATCGTGGGCCGCATGGAGTCCGGTACGGGGAGGAAGGCGTCGTCCGGTAGATCGTGGGAGCCATACCGGCGAGCCGTGGGCCGCACGGAGTCCGGTACGGAGAGGAAGGCGCCGTTCCGGTCTTGCTGCAGGCGACAGTTCGTCCAATGGAGTTCGGACTTGTAACAGAGTTCGGCCGAGGGGGAAGCTGGGGGAGTTCGTCTGGCTGAAGGGTCGGCCATCTGTAGAGTTCGGCCGCGGGACGGTTGCCGAGGAGTTCGACCGCTGAGAGGCCCGAAGAAGCTCGGCTAGCCAGTTGAAGGACTTCGGTTGCTAGTTGGTTCGGCCAGGGCTCGCTGAGGAGTTCGATCGCCTAGGGTCGGTCCGAAGGGGTTCGGCCACTTGGGCTCGCCTGAAGTCGGTCCGAAGGAGTTCGACCGTGGGGTCCGAAGGAGTTCGGCTGCACGGGCTCGCCTGGGGTCGGTCCGAAGGAGTTCGGCCAGGGCTCGCTGATTCGGCCTCTAGGCAGTTCGGCCCGGACCTTGGTGCAGGGGAGTTCGGCCTGGCGCCTGGCGCTGAAGCTCTTCAGCGGCTACTGGTTACATTGGGCTGAGCGTTGGGCCGGGCTTCGGCAGGAGCGGGATTTATCCCCAACATATATATTCAATTTATAGTTAATATAATAATTATATTAGTTTCATCAATTATTAAATTATATTTATATATTTTTTTCTTAATTCTCGTTATCTTTTAGTATCTCAAACTTCTTTTTCACTTAATATTTTTTTATAAAATAAGATACTTAATATTTTTATATCTTAAAAATATTATAATTTTGAATTCTTTATCTTTTTAAACAAGTTTTAATAGAGATAGTCTTATTTTATTTAAAAATAATTTCTTCTATCTTTACTTAAAAATTATTTTGATTGTTTATTTTTTTGGGTATGGATGGATATGGGTTAGGTATGGAAAAATGAGTTACCCATGGATATCTCCGAACCCAATGGATATAAAGATGGATATCTCCTTCTTACCTGATTGGATATAAGGTATTAAGTTTGGATTTGGGGATGGATAGTCTAATATTCGACCCAAATCCTGTCCGTTGTCATCCCTAATTATGTGCTAGTACATTGATATCCTGCCAGTAAAAATTATGAGTTGGTATATTGATGCATTACTAGTGAGGGTTATGCATCAGTATATCAATATCCTGCTAATAGAAGTTATGTGCTAGCATATCAACATTTTTTTAGCAAGGATTATATGTTTGTATATCAATATCTTATCAGTGGAGGTTATATATTAGTAGTTTGACTATTCTAAGCTCATTTGGGCTAGCTATAGGGTATAAATATGGTTATAATTTATAACTATCTAGATGAACTGAATGTTTAAAAAAAGTAATTTTTGAATAAAAATTAATTTAAAAATTGATTTTAAAAATTTAAATTTATATGAATCTTATTTTGATTAGTGCTATATATTATAAATTGATGCATGCTGCATGCTTATTTTTTAATAATTATTATTGCTGGATTGCTAGCTAAAGTATACTTACTTACTGGGCTATCTAATTTATTACTCCATATTTTATCATTTTTATAAATTTAGAGGACTAATTTGACTTGGAGATTCAATATGGAAAAACGAATTAGAAATAAAATTTGATATCTTTATTTAGATTAAGATTTATCGAAGTTGATGCAAAACTATAAAATATTTTTTATCGATCATTTGATTTAGTTATTTGAATTAAGTTTGAATATTAACTTGTTGATTATTTATTCCACTATTACTTTATGATATCGTGAAGAGAAATCGAGAAAGTTCTTTATAAATATGCGGTGGTTACCATGACCTTTAGCTTATAATTTTGGGTCAAAGGTATGATAATAGTTTTAACTAGTAATTTTAGATGGGCTGTGAAAATTTCTGAAAGCTAGTTCAAGCATTGACAAATGGCCTTCTTTGTTAGCCATTCGAGCTAACTTGATGGAAAATATTTATGTATTTTAGTGACTCATGGAGACCTTGTACAGCAACTCAAGTTGCATTGCACATTATCTCACCATATTTGACTTCCAAGAATGCCTAGTTTTTGTATTAGGTGGAGATATCAGGCAAAGGAGGATGGAGAGAGGAGACAAAGGTAGGAGACAAAGGCAGGGGAGAACTATTGAATAGATTTAATCTACCAGCTCGAGAGTGGACCAACCACAAACCAACATGCATAAAGATGGACAGAAAGGAAAAAAAAAAAAAAAGGAAGGAAAGGGTGCAATATGCATGTAGTTATGCATGTTAGTTCACGGTTGGACTAATCCATTAATTGAACGGTAAATCTGATCCAACTAAAAATTCCATGATATGGATAGGAATGCTCGGGTTGAGATAAGAGAAAAATATGGTACTATAAAAATTCTTAATTTATTAAATTATTTATTTTAATATTTTAACCTAAATAATAAAAATAAGTAATATATAATATAAAAGTATAATAATGTTTAATAATATCACTATAATACAATAACATAATATGATTAATTTAACATAATATTATGTTATAAATTACCATACCATTTAAATATGGTTATTACAAATATAATATTCATTTTTATATGATTTCTACAGAATATCCATTCAATCAAATGCATAAAATGAAGAAATCCTACTGGGAGTGGTCTTTAAAAAGAAAAAGAAAAAGAAAAAAAAAAAAAAAAGGACTCTAGTCACGGTCGAAAAAGTGCAAAGGTATTGAGATGGTGGTAATATAGCATGCCTGGCATTGTAAAGGTAATGAGCCTCATTCTCCGAGTATCAAGGTGTCCCTTATGATGAATAATATTCATAAAGCTGTTGTTCATTGGAAGCACAGGTGTGTGATGTCTTCCAAAAAGAACATGCCCTCTATGAGTATATTATTTTTCTGCAGGTTTTGGAAGCAAATCAAGGTCTCTTGGATCACCAGCTCCTGCATCTTCATAAAACCCTTAAAAAGCAACAGACTTGGCTTTGAGAAGGGGATGCTAACGCTTGATATTTCCACAGGTCTACCATTATTAGGAGAAGGGCTGAAAAAACTCATTAGAAAAAGGTGGAGGATTAGTACCAGATCCAACAGGTCGTGGTGAGACATCTCCAAAGACATTGACTTAAAAGGATGGGAATATTGGAACTCCACATATATAGCAGCCAAGTTATTTCCGAAGACCAGAACGTGGATCATGTTATGGAAGCTGAGATGGAGGAAACCCTAGTCAAAATGCATCTGGACAAAGCCCCTGGTCCCAGTGGTCCCGGTGTTGTTCCGTAAAGAATTCTGGGGAATCATTGAGCATGAAATCATCTTAGCCATCCAATACTAATTTCCAACATGCTTATCTTTCATTTTTTTTTTTAGAAATAAACATATATATTGTTCTTATTCCTAAAAATAATAAACCCTAAAGGGCCACGGATTAGCTTACATAATTCTCTTTATAAGATTGTCACCTGTAAATTAGCTGCTAAGATCATTCTCCATCCTAACTCCATACGGGCTTTGGTTGTGCGTGCCAAGCACCATTTCACTAGTTCTTGGTCTAATTATAAAAAATCCTCCAGTTGCTTTACTGTCTCGAACAAAATTTAACCAAAAATCTAATTCAATTTTTAATGGCCTATTGGATATGGCTCTTCCATCAATGTGTTTTCATAGCCTAGATGATTTTTTTTTTTAAAAAAAAAAAATTCCTCTCAGCTTTTGGCCAACTTATCTAAATATGAACATTAAGTATGATGATATGCTTGGCATTGTCTCTGAGGGGGATATCTTATGTGATCTTTTCGAGTGCCCAAGCACTCTGCTCATATTTTTGTGAACTATCCTTTGGATCAGGAATGCTGGCAACTTCAAGCAAACCCTCGTGGAAAAGACTTCAAGCCAATCTCTTTGCCGGAGCTTATAGATTTCCTATTAGCCTCCGTGGTACGGATTTGGTGCAAATCTTTTCTGGCTTGGATTGTGTCTAGACTCTAGAGAGCCCATAACAACAAATTAGTCGCAGGCCCATTGATCTCGCAAGAGGAATTTTTATCCAATGTGCTGCTATGTTTTTTAATGTGCCGAGTTTTAACTCTCCATTAAGATCTTAGAGTGCAAACTTTGTAGACTCTATTCCATCACCATCTTCTAACTACTTGCGGTGGCAATCCCCCTCCATTGGAGTAGTTAGAATAAATTTTAATAAAGCAGTTAAGGGGCGGAGGGTGGCTATTGGGTTTGTCATCAGAGATCATCCAGGGAAGTTGGCGGCAGCAAGTGAAAACAGGCTTTGGTACACCTCAGTGCCTTTGGCTGAACTCACGATAGCCTGGCTAGGCGTTTCTTATGCCGTCAACCGCCTTCAGGCAAACAAGATCTGGTTAGAACTTAGAAGGCGGCGCACCATCAGCAGTCAACTGGATCCGGCAATATCCTAATACTAAACATCATCAAATTTCTTTTACTGTAGGATATTGATGCACGGAGGATCTCAAGAGCTTACTTTCATATTTCTTATGTCAATATGGAAGCAAACATGATAGCCAATGTCAAAACATGCGATTTTCAATTCTAATTTAAGAAGAAAAAAAAAAGAAAATATCTCAATAAACTCCAATTCTATTTTCTATTAATATTCAAATTTAACTCGATTCCAATTCTAACCACAAACCAAATATATAGCTATCTGATTTCGATTCTAATCCATTTCAGTTATAATTTTAATTCAAATCTAACTAAATATGCCCTACATCCATATTGCCCACGTACTAAGTAACATGAAGTCGTAGAACAGCCTGTGCTCCTCGTGTTTGAAAGAAATACAAATTTTTATCATAATTGGGAAAAAGGAGGGATGGAATCCCTTTAGAAAATAATAATTTGGGGGAGGTGGTTTCGAAGAGTCAGCAAAAAAAAGGGACTAAGACAAGAAACTAAGAAATAAAAGGTCAAAAATCCCCACATCATAAATTTATAATACTTGAGATGAGGCATTACTCATATGTCATGCATTTTTTTTTTTTTTCAATTGTTGTTTTTAAGCCTTGTCAAATATTACGACCAGCAAGAAATGACTATTATGTAGGCCATTGATGAAGAGAGTTTCAATCTATCATCTATTAACTACACACACACACACACACAATAAATATTAATTCATTCTGCTATCCATAACTAAAATAGAGAGAGAGCTTTTCATTTGCTACCTTGCTATTGGACACACACAATAAATATTAATTCATTCTGCCATCCATAACTAAAATAGAGAGAGAGCTTTTCATTTGCTACCTTGCTATTGGTATTAATATACTGAGCACCACTAAAGTTTGGTGATTAATCTGCAATGGAAATTTGGCTATTGCATCGTTCTATTTACTATCATGTGTCATACTATTAGTTGA
Organism: Cocos nucifera; assembly: GCA_006176705.1. Taxonomy (NCBI): domain Eukaryota; kingdom Viridiplantae; phylum Streptophyta; class Magnoliopsida; order Arecales; family Arecaceae; genus Cocos; species Cocos nucifera. The sequence goes on along the minus strand of QRFJ01002931.1, from coordinate 612,118 downwards.
AAAAAGGGGGAAAAATTATATCATACGAGAATGAATATTAATGGCAAGAATTTTTCATAGAGGCTTTGCTTGTGCATAGTTTTTCACCAATAGTGATATTGATATTAATGATGCCGATATTAATGAATCATCATTAAAGATTATCGTCCAATGTATGACAAAAATTTAGTTATTGAAATTTTATATTTATTATATTTTATTATTTTGCTACATTATATTTGAATAATTATTAGAAAAAAAGAAAAAAAAAGATAACCCTAATATTATTAGACTTGCTCAACAAGCTGATTGGGTAGGGTTGGGTTTTGACCGGGCTCACTCTAAAATTTCGGATTTTCTGAGCGGGCTGTAGGTAGGAGAGGCAGGATGAGGGGAGTGGGACTTGTCGTGCGATTGGAGGAGGTGGAGGACCAGAGAGGCGGAGGTAGGTGGAGAGTCAAGAGGATAAAAAATAATATTATATTATAGAGATATTGGATTCAGGCCAAATTGATGTAAACTGGTGCTCGGCTCAATAATTCGGACTTTAAAATCAGATGTAAACGTGTCCGAAATGGTCCGAGGCGCATGCATCATGTACCAGTAGTTTGACCAAGTTGTGAGTTGCGAACCCCTCCCCCTACAATCTACCCAAAAAGAGCTCGAGATTGCCAGGTTTGCACCAATGCAAATCTTAAACCCAATGCAGAGCTCCTCAAATTAATTGCAAGGCCTTACGAGAAATATCCTTGTGAGCGAAGGCATTGAATGAGAAAAGAGCATTTAAGAGGAGCCTTTTCTCCCCTCATTCAATTCATATACCCAAGTCCTCTGCTCTCCAAAAGGACGTTCCGTCCCCTCACCCACTCCCACATCCAAATCCATAACTACTAAAAAGATCGTTCGATGTTCAACGTTTGGATACTGGTCTCCTGTAACAAACACGACCGAGCCCCCTCTTCGTTGCCTCCCGTTTATCCCGGAAATAAATCTCACCAAAGGATCTCGTGAGACATCTCAGCTCCCTCCCCTCAGGCTCCCCTCCCTCAACCTTCCCCGTGAGACAAGAAGAGCCCTCTACGCTCACGAGTTTCACCTCTCCTTCAGCAATGCCTCCCATTTTCGAACCCCTCCATCCCCCCTTCAAATACCCCCACACTCCACTGGAGCTGGAGAGCATGAAGTACCCATCAAGCACTAGTCCCCTATGGAACCCAATCACCCCTTCGACCACAAAAACCACCAGTTGTTCTTGTTGTCCTTGTTCTTCTTTTGGTTCTTGGCTCCTCTCCAAGCTCAAAACTTCCAAACTTACATTGTCCAACTCTATCCACATGACACGGTTGGCAGCCTTTTCCAAACCAAGCTCCATTGGCACCTCTCCTTCCTCGAGAAAGCCGTGCTCTTGGAAGAAGAGGACCCTTCCTCTCGGCTTCTCTACTCCTACCACACTGCCCTCGAAGGCTTCTCAGCTCGCCTCGCCGACGAAGAAGCTGCCGCCTTGCGAGCATTGCCTGGTGTTGTCTCGGTCCGTCCTGACCGCCGGCTGGAGCTACATACCACCTACTCCTACAAGTTCTTGGGGCTGAACTTTGCACCAGGTGGAGCTTGGACTCGGTCTGGATTTGGTAAGGGTAGCATCATCGGAGTGCTCGACACCGGTGTCTGGCCGGAGAGCCCCAGCTTTAGCGATCAGCGGATGCCACCCGTGCCTCGCCGGTGGAGGGGTGCCTGCCAAGAAGGAGAGAGCTTCAATTCCTCCAACTGCAACCGAAAGCTCATCGGCGCCCGGTTCTACACCAAAGGTCACCGTGCCAACATGCCTGAAAAGCCGGCAACGTTGTTAGAGTATGTGTCCCCAAGAGATGCACATGGGCATGGTACCCACACGGCGTCGACTGCTGCCGGGGCACTGGTTCCTGGTGCCGGTGTCCTTGGCGTCGGAGCCGGCGAGGCACGAGGGATGGCCCCCGGCGCCCACATTGCCGTCTACAAGGTCTGCTGGTTCAATGGGTGCTACAGCTCCGACATCCTTGGAGGAATGGATGATGCCATCCAAGATGGAGTTGATGTCCTCTCCCTCTCCCTCGGTGGCTTCCCAATCCCGCTCTTCGAGGACAGCATTGCGATCGGTAGCTTCAGGGCCATGGAGAAGGGTGTCATCGTCATCTGTGCCGCCGGGAACAATGGCCCTGTGCCGAGCTCTGTCGCCAATGAAGCCCCATGGATCACCACGGTCGGTGCAAGCACGCTCGACCGGAGGTTCCCGGCCTTTGTTCGGATGGGCAACGGTCAGATCCTCTATGGTGAGTCCATGTACCCGGGCAACCGATTTTTGAAAAAGGGCGGGAAGCAGCTGAAGCTGGTCTACCATGCTGGCGAGAGGAATGAAGCTGAATTCTGTCTGAAGGGATCTCTTTCGAAATCCAGAATTGGTGGGAAGATGGTGGTCTGCGACCGAGGGATCAGCGGCAGAGCCGAAAAGGGCGAGGCCGTGCGGGAAGCCGGTGGAGCTGCCATGGTCCTGGCCAATACCGAGATCAACCAGGAGGAGGATTCTGTTGATGTCCATGTCCTCCCTGGGACCTTGATAGGCTACCAAGAGTCCATAAGATTGAAGAGCTACATCAACTCGACAAGGCATCCAGTGGCTCAATTAATCTATGGAGGAACAAGAATCCGACGATCAAGGGCGCCGGCGGTTGCCTTGTTCTCATCACGAGGGCCAAGCCTGACAAACCCCACAATCCTTAAACCGGACATCATTGCTCCTGGGGTGAACATCATTGCAGCATGGCCTGCAAATCTTGGCCCCTCGGGGCTGCAAGAAGATCGCCGGAGGTCTAATTTCAGTGTCCTGTCAGGGACATCCATGGCATGCCCCCATGTCAGTGGAGTCGTAGCTCTTGTCCATGCAATGCACCCATCATGGAGCCCGGCTGCAGTTCGGTCGGCCATCATGACGACCGCCGACATTGGAGACCATTCCAGGAAGCCCATAATGGATGGCAAAGAGCAAGCCGGAGTCTTTGCTATCGGCGCCGGGCATGTTAACCCAACAAGAGCAGTCGATCCCTGGCTGATTTATGACATCAAACCAGATGACTACATCACCCATCTTTGTACTCTTGGATACACTCAGTCGGAGATCTTTACCATCACTCACAGAAACACCAGCTGCCGTGAGGTCCTGCACCAGAACAAACACTTCAGTCTTAACTACCCCTCAATTTCAGTAACTTTCAGGCAAGGGAGCACATCAGTTATGATTCAGAGGACACTGACCAATGTTGGTGCCCCAGATTCGATGTACTCAGTGCAAGTGACTGCACTGCAAGGAGTGAGGGTGAGAGTGATGCCAAAGACCATAACATTCAGAGAAATAAATGAAAGGAGAAGCTATAGAGTTTGGTTCCAGTCAAGTAGGAAAACAGTGAAAGAGAGAAGCTTTGCAGAAGGGCATCTGACATGGGTGCATAGCAGGAAGTCCCAATATAAGGTAAGAAGCCCAATATCAGTGACTTGGGCATAGAAGGAGTAGGATAGCTTCTAACTCTCCAAAAGCTATTTTATAGAAATTTCCGATTTTAGAAGTGCAGGAAATTGGATGAAGCTTCTTTATTATTGATAAAGAAGAGAACTGTCCTTGTATCAGATTTTATAACATGTAAGGAGCTATGGTCATCTATTTAACTACAACATAGCTCAAGTATGATAATAAGATTCCTTTTTATTATTGCATTTATGCCTATTGTTGACTTCTGGATGTTGAATATTCAGTCAGTGTAGAGACAATGAGCTTGATCGTACCGCCTGCATAAAGATTTCTAGTGTTGGGCATGAGCAATGCATGCAACAAACAAATCAAATTCCATCAAAATGAGCAGTTGTGGTCAAAGTAGTTAACGAGCGGGCATCGACAGCCTAGAACTGGGTGAAGTGATGAAGTCAACAGAGATTCAATTAAAGAGCTTGATGCACCTTAAATTTCAAGAAATTTACAAAATATTATATGAATATGAAGGACGATTTCTAAAGCTTGAGTCCAAATAAAACAGAAAAGAGGATGAAAAAAATTCATAAGCTTGTACATTTGAAAAGTCTTCTTTTACAGTCCAAATAAGCGAGTAGATGATTACCAAAAACAAAAAAAAAAACAAAACAAACAAACAAATAAAAGAAATCTTAGCTACTCTTTGATCTTATGGAGAAATAGTTTCAGCAGTTTCTATATCAACCATTAACAACTTGTAACATTGACCATCATCTATGTTAAACATGTGAGATTAAGCGTAATATCTGAAGGAGGCATGTGGCTCAATCCTCGTACCTTTCCAAGTGAACAGGATAAGAATAATCTACGTAGCTTATTAGTTTTTGGTACATGCATACCTTATTAGTTAGTTGTCACCAAGAGCTCCCTTACAAGTACTGATAAAATTTCATGGTGAATCTTAAGCTAATTCATTGATTTCTATCGCCTGCAATATCTTCTTTCCAGCTTATCAAAGTTGAAGCAACTCTTTAGCAAAGAGAGAGAAATAGCCAAGACTAATACTATTTTGAAGAAGATTCCATTTGAAACAGAATGCAGAATGTAATATCATCAAAATTTGGAAATAAAGATAAATACCAGAAGGAAAACTGGGGATCAAGCAGGTAAAATAGCTTGTGGGATCCATCAAATGGAATGAAAGGAGAACCCCACAACAAAACTGGCACAACGTGAATACAATCAAATGCCTATACTCTAACATCTGCTAGAACATTCAAAATATGCTTCTCTCTCTTTTGCGTTTCTTACATTGCAAGCCGTGACTAAATATAACCAAAACCTACGATCTAAAGAAATCAAATTCTTAATTCAAGTTGACATAAATTAGAACAAACTCATCCAGTTGAAATTTGAGAACATAGAGGAACCCTGGGAGATTCATACAGTCAACCAAATTTGGAAAACTCTGAACTACCGAAGTTGAAGAATTGATGCATATACAGAATCTTGAAAACTGGAAGTTCGACCAGTCTGATTGAAATCAGACGTTTTGACTGATATTACAACTTCGAAGACAGAGACATCCTAACCAACTATTATGGATGTTCAGGCGCATTCTATGCATATGCAAGCGTATGTATGTCCTCATGCATGCTATCATTCGTGCATTCACAAACCACTAGTGCACATGTACTTATTTGTGTCCACAGCACAGAACTTAAGTCTAATACCTGTCATGTAAAATGAATACATTAGCATTGTTTACAAATAAAAAATTATGATGGTTAAGTAACTGGTTGCTACACAAATCATATTAGCAACTGTGTAAGCAAAGTTCACTTCGCCATGTTTCTAAGGTGTTATTTAAGAAGAATTATAACCATAATCAACAGAAGTTATTAATTCATCTGGAATATGGAATAGGAAAAGAAATCCCTCGTGTCACAAAAAGTTTCAGCAGAGAGTGATCGAACTCATGTCACGAACAGAAAAATCCTGTCTTCCAACATGTAATTTAAACAGTATGAACATGGGCACTGCAACTTGAAATACAAAGGAACATATTATGATGAAAACCATCAGCAACATTGAACAAAATTATGGATATTTAAAAATACAATTATATTAAGATCACCAGTAAGGAAGACACGGAGGACAGAGTAAAGGATATACTGCCTCATTTTTTGATGAATTGTAAACCATTTGCCTGAGAGTACCTCTCCATAAACCTCATGAATCTGTCCCATTCCCTTGGGTTCCTCATGATATATTTGGCTTCTATTGTTGAAGGTTTTCCATTTACAAACTTAGCACTCACATCAACTGACTGCAGCACACCTTCCTCATCAATCATGTAGAACCCGGTGATGTCACCAAGTTCGCTAGAAGAGTCAAAGACAGAAGGTTGTTCAAAAATGAAAGTTGCAACACCATTTGTACCATCTCGGGATTTGGTCAGTCTCACATCAGGTATTGTCTGTTCATCTGTTCCTTGAATGAACTGGATTGCTGGCTTGACCATCATTGTTATTGGACCAAACAAATGAGAGCTTCCTCCTTTCTGGGCCCGCTTTGGAGGAGGAAGCTGCAAGGACATGCCATTGAAAGTGGAATGGATACCTTGGCAAGGAACACTGGAGAGTGATGCCAAGCCTGCATGAGCATGAAAATTTTATCAATATACATGTCAATGAAAGAGATTGACTGTACATTTGAAAATGAGAGATGATGTTATGCGTTTAAGCATATATGCTAAAAATTATATATTTATATTCACATTTTCATTTAAAAAATTGTATACAAAAGAAGATGTAACTAGAAAAAGCCGCATAACATGAGAATGATTTGAGTAATACCGGCTAAACTAATTAAGAAAATTCCCATAGGTTATTCTTCTGAACCACCTAAATTCTCCAAGAAATAGTGATGAAATTCAGCACAAAATTTCCCTCGTCAGAAAGTGTTTATGTTAGAGACTTCACATGCTAATAAGGCCTGTGACAAGTAGTTGACGCAGTATGGGAGAGATGGAGCTCAAGCAGGGGTCTGGGATGCAGTGGATGGAAATAGAGAAACAGAAACAGATTTTTTGTGTTTGCAATATCTACTAGGTCTGGCAGAACAAGGAAAAATGGAGGTCTGTGCAACTTTCCCTGGCTAATCATTTAGTCTTATTAAAGGTGGTGATATCAGTATTTTTTTGAAAGTTGATGGAAGTTCACCAATGAGAAAAAAATGGTTTGAGAACAAAAGAGAGGAATGTTAGATTTTTAGTTAAAGGTACTTCCAATTATTACAGCTGCATCGCTACTGCTATATGGGGATGGCAAGAGAATGCATCTCCATGGATAAATTTCCCTGCACTCTCTTAGAGGCTGGTGAATTGAGCTTCCCATAAGCAAGCAATTCTATTGCAAATGACAACTGTGTTACCTAGCACTTGGCACATGAGCAAAGTGTCAAGAACTCAAGACATTCTAAAGTGTCTAAATATCATCATCAGTTAAAAAGAAGAAACGAAAAACAAAAAAAGAAAACAATATCCAGCACTTTCAAAAACATGTAAAAAAATAAAATTATTAACAAAAATTAGAACATAGATTATTTGGTTCACTTGTAAATGATTCTGTTCTTAAAAACAGTTTTATTTCATATTTTATTACAATAAAGTAAGAAATGCTGTAACATTTAACTGGAAGTGTAGACACTTTATATTACTCTTATTTTGTAATGGTTGATAGTTAAAGTGTCATAACTTGCACTAAAATGATTCTTAATATAACACTTTTAGAACCTTGCCGAGTGTTGACATGCCTAGCTAAGATAAACAAAGCACTCCACTAACAAAGTAATTTGTTTCATTTAACACTTCAGAATTACTTAAAGTCTTGAACATGGAGTATCTAGGTGATTCAGACTGTTCTTCCTCCAAGGATTCAAACTTTGCTAGAGTAAATTTGTCAGAAACTCAAATATATATTCTTTTATTCCCTGCTTTTCTCCTAAAAGTAATTCATCAAAAAAAAATCAACATGATTCTTTTTATATTTGATAACTGGAATGACACATTTTTGTTGTCTGCGGAAATGAATATCTGACTTTAATAATTGAAAAGAATAGCATAAAAATGCAGATAAGAAAGACCAAAAAAAATCCCATGTTTGATCATCTAGTTTGCTTGATGCATATCCTAAACCTCATATATTTTTCTCACCAGACTCAGCTTGTGGGACAAGGTTTAGTTAATCGTTAAGACTTCTGTTAATAGTTAATAATTAGACTTGGATTTAGGTGGACATCACTGACAAGAGTTGCCATCTACGCTATTATGCAGTGTGGAATAATTCTTCTGCATGCTAACTTCCTCGAAAAGATACATAGCTTTACAAGAGAAGATATTGTTATCAGACTCAGAAAAGCCAAATGACAGTTATTCAAATAATTATAAAATACCAAATAATATAATATAACTTTTTGGCTTTTTGCCTATTTCAAAATAGCATGTGCCTTTTCCAACTAGCTAACAGATTCTCTTGGAACAATGATTTTTACAGAATTCCCTTCTATAGTGAAAGAAGCATGCTTGTGATGTCTCCCTGGAGCTCATCAGGATATCATAAAGATGTTTCCATTTTTGAGATCCTTTCATCATCAGAAGTGTTAAAACAATTTAGTAGGCAATGTGTAATAATATCATGAGATCACAATTCTTGGCTGAAAACTTAGGGCGACTCTTCATTGAAGCATTCTCTTCTAAAATTTTTACCTTTTTCTACTGTGACTATGCATCATCTTACAGCACTGCAGTCATGAGTACTGATTCCTGTTGTTTGCACTTCTCTTGAGTGTACAAGTTGTTCTTTCTAGCAATAGTTGGTAATAGCACATATGTTACCAATCAAAAAGAAAAGGAAGTTTAAAAATGCACCAGAGAAAAATTTCCATTTAGCTAATATAAAAGAGCAGAATCAGCACTTATTTAAAATTTTCCATTAAACCATTCAAAAATAGTATATGGCAAGGTTGTAATTCATTTTTCTAAGGGAATTATGCAGGAAAGCCTCTTTTCCTGCTTTCTGCAGATGTAGGCCACATTTATTTAATGGCCCAGTTTTGAAAATTTCAGATGCTCTCCCCTGGCCTCATGCATGTATTCCAGCCATTCAATATTTCTAAAATTGTGCATCTAGCACCAAACAAATTATGCATTCCACGTTAAGAAAATGTAAATTATATAAAACATTTTATTCACTATGAAAATATATGCATTCAACTCTTTGAACAAGCAGCTGGAGCCAAGGATGAAATTATCCAAAAAATTATAAAAGTATTCTATTCCAGCAACAAAAAAAGGATGCCCCATATCTGCGGAATGGGAAAATAAAGTAAGTTGTTTTTGTAAAGTTTTTTATTTCTAATGGCAAATTTTGAAACATCTTCATTTTCAGCATATCTTTATAAAGTATAAAGATACCTATAATTTTCTATATCATATTAAATCAAGTATATTATTGTGAATATGAACATTACCCACCATATTCTATATGTCATGTTTAGCATGTGATTAGCTTTTCTACATGGCCCATGAAGTTTTCTTGAATAATCAGGATGCTCAAAGAACCACCTTTTAGTTTCATAAGAGTACTCACTGCAGTTGTTTACTGATTTTACTCTTTTCCCATTTTAATCCTTGGAAATGAACATGGAATTCCTATATTCTTATCATTAATGCTATTTCAAGTCTAGGATAATCAATGGAGGCTAACTAATATATACTTAAAATAAGGTGCATTTCCTTTCTGATAACTAGTGCGCTAGGTTTTCTGGCAAGCCCACTGGAGCCTAGTCTTTCCCCAAAAGAGGAATATAGTACCAGCAATGGGTGGAATCTACATCATGAATAGTTCATAAAAATTATATATTTCTATGGAACATACTTATATCAGGAAGACCAAGCACACAAATTGGAAAACAGTAGCAGATTAGACCAAGCACACAAATTGGAAAACACCAGCAGATTAATGTGACTTAAGGATTCTCAGGCATCCTTGGAAAGCTATTTGAATTAATTTGACAAGAAACCACATTCATATCACGTCTATACTTCCACAAAAGGACTAGAAGGATTTTGAAACTTTACCTAGGGCAGAAATAGAAAATAATCATAAATCCTTTAGTGGATGAAACCACAGTCGCACATCATGTGCCCAATTCTATATTTTTGCCTAAAATTTAATCAACCCATAAGCATATGCTTGAGTAATCACCTTTTAATTGATGATTTGAAGCCCAATCATGTAGAACAATCACTGCTCCCGGTTTGCTAACCATGAGCATAAGGAAGCACATGACAAAGAAATAGAAGAGTAATCCCCACTTTTAATCATCACATTTGCATTTTTTCATTCTAATCAGACCTTTTTTTAAGCAAACCTTCTCGGACCTTTCTGAGCCATTACTAGATTGATTTAAAAAGGCTTAGCTAAATTCAAATCGCAATAATCACTTACTTAAAAAAAAAAAAAAAAGACATTCTCTAGAAACCAAACCGAACCCAAAATCTATTCCGGAAACTAACCATTCCACCACTAGTAAACCATGATATTAATTCAATAAGAATAAAAAAAAAAAAATCTTTGAGAAAAAATAATAAAAGATGAAACCAAGGCAAGAAACAATTAACGGAATTTTGTTCTAGTTTGCTGAGATCCCAGAAAAATTCATTCAGCAAGAAGGCTATCCATAATTGGAAACAGGAAATGCAGCTACTCGTCATTATTCTGAACCAGAGGGAAAGAGAGAGACCTGCAAGGGAGTGACGGTGGTGGGGGAATTTGCAAATGGGCGACGAGAGAGCAAGAGAGTGCATTGCAGCCATTCTCGTATCGAGAGGGTGAGAAGAGAGGGAGACTGAAAGAAGAAAACAGAGAAAAATAGCCGGTTGTGGCAGGGGAACCGAGAAGGAGAACGAAGCGATTGGGCTGCGGTGTGTCGCAAAGAGAGCCATCCGTCCATCACCAATTTGGTCCATCCGATCGCAAACTTTTTTTGGACCGGCCAATCCGCCCCGACCCAACCACACTCCAAAATTCCCAAGAATCTAATAATACTGCTGGGATAGCCAACTATATTATTAATCACACTAGAATTACGTCGTGGGATTCTTCAACAAATTTTTCTATCTAATTTATAAATATTTTATTTTCAAATTTTGATGAATATATTTATTTTTATATCAATTTATTCATCTGATTTATCAAAAAAATATGGGTCGGAATATGTTTTGATGACCAATCATGTAGATGCACCTAGGGCTGGCAACGAGTCGGATATGAGTCGGATTGGTCCATAACCATATCCATCCCGTAAGTAAAAACCCTATACCCATATCCATCCCATACTCGCCTCGGATCGGATCGGATCAAGTAAAGATACGAATAAGATCGGATCGGATATATAAAAGAAATTAGTTAGATCGGATCGAATCGAATATATATAAATAATATAAAATTATCATAATTTTAAATGAAGGATATGTACTAAGATTATTTCGGATCGGATCAGGGTCGAAACATATCATTATCCATACTCGATCCAAACCTGTTTTGGATATTTTTTTTAGAATCCATACCCATCTTGAATTCCAATCGAATCGGATAAAATCGGTCCCATTCGGATCGGATCGGATCGAATACCTGACAGGTCGGATAAAATTGCTATCCCTAGATGCACCAAGTCCTCCATGAGCGGGACACAGGTGCTACTTAACTTTTAATTATAATCAAAGCTGCCACTAATGTTTTTGAAATTTAAAAACATTGAAATGCAATCAAAATCCATATGACAGCTTGGCTCATAATTAGAGAATAAGTTCTATCTAATGAAGCATGCCTTATGGTCCAACTTGTACCTGACATGATTAAGCCTATCTCATTTAATCTCCTCAATGAAATGTGAGGTGGTCCCCCTCACCATCTGTCTTCAGAGGAGAAAAATCGAAGCCAACCTTCTATAATTGCAAGCATCTTCTCATAATTGAATGATGTTGCTTTCCTAATTACTTTTCTTAAAGGCTAGGCAGCATGAGAAGTTACCTTCTTATAATGTGATCAATAATTGATGCCTATATATGTAAATATAATTAAGGCTAAGGTGATAGGTATAGGATTAAATATATGCCCGTATGGAAATCTTACATACTTCTTCGGCTCAAGCCTTGATGTTTTCGCCAAATTAAGAATTCAAGTTTATGCAAATCCATTCATGAATACCATAATCAATTCATAGTCTACCTCGATGAAACCATGTTATAGTATCCTTTATAGGTTAAATCGATTCTAATACTATTTATAGGAAGTTAGGATTTTAGATATAAAGATTAGTCCAAAGATATTATTTAAATTTTTTGATTCTTCATAAATATTTAAGATCGAATAATTGATGTGAAATTAAATATATGCTACAGGGATCCTTCTAGCTAATGGGCATGATGCTTCAAACTTATGCAGGGATATTAATCAAAGCTGGAAAGGCGACACGTTTTGCCAGAAGGATGCTTAGTTTTATATGGTTGATCATGCTCTTGTGGTCCTGAGCAAAAGTTTTGGTGGATTTCTTAGGCCATGTGGATGTCTTGTAAGCACGGAAAATTTTTAATTGGGAACAAAAACAGCGACATTTGGCCTGGTAAGATGCCGTACATCAATAATTTCTCTCATCCTTTCCCTTGATCCTTGCGCATTCTTCGTTAAATTAAGTAATTGGATTCCGACCAGGACTCATGAGCTTTCTTTAGTTCTTTATACAAAGATCAAGCCATCAAAAGCTTCAGTTTGGGACAACACACCCTCTCCGCTAGCACTTTAACGAGATTCTTGCATATCCTCCCTCCACAATCTATTCCTACAACTCCAATTGCAAGAATTTTTTGTTGAGAGAAATTGCAAGTATTCTTCTTAAAAGAATCCAACTAGTGACAACTTTGAGAGAGGGAAGGAACAATATATTTTTTTATAATTCGGGTAATGTTGAGAACAATTGGTGCTCATAGTTCTTTGGAGCAACAAGTTTTTATAAAGTATGGGATTACAAAATTCATGGAACAAGTTGTTGTTATAAAATTGATCTCCTAGAAAGTGGGGCATTAACAAAATTTGCTTTGAAAGATGATATTATAATCCCCTCCACATGGAGTAAATATGGGAACCAGTCCTTTATCATTTTTGTTTAGATATTTCAGATTTTTCACATGGAAACCACCTTTTCAATAAAGTTTTACATTCAATAATAAAGGGCTTGTCTTCAGTATTACTCCACGAGATGAGATGGAGCTCACCGTACCATCATGTTTTTACTTTTCATTGAGAAAATTTTTACTTGGAACCCTAGCAGTTTCAGCATCAAATTTAGCACGAACTTTTGACTTCTGGAATCACCATGGTGGTGCTGTCATCAGTGAATTATTGGCCATACAATTTGTAGAGTGATGCCAAAACTGCCGAGTGTAGTCTCTTAGACTTGGAAAAAGGTAGGTAGACAGGAAGGAGATGTAACCTTTCTTTTAGGTTACATCAAGCAACTTATTTTGTACCATACTTAGTGCGAAATGATCCGAAATTGATTTTTTGTGTCATCAAAACTTGCCGACGATAAGACTTGTCAATAAAGATTTGCAAAGAACACCACCATCCTCACCAAGCTAGCATGCAATGACTTGTTTGTGAGTTTCAAATCATCACGCAATAATTGTATGGTATGCATAAAAGAAAAATAATAATACCGTCCTTCCATGCAACTTGAAGCAAAATTTACCCATACAAGTTTTAATAAAGCATCCATCACCGATGAAAAGGTTGACGACGCTATAGCTTCAATCTGATAGAATATTCTTATAATCAAATTAGCATCTATAATTTGTGATGATCGTTCGAGGTATATAAGAAATCATCGATTAGGATTATCATCGAGGATAATATGATTGGTTAATTATTTGGTAACTCGGTAGGTTTATTGGATCAGTCATTATTTGGAAAGTAGGACATTCAAAGATCCAAATGGACGTCTCAATACAATGCAGAGAATCTAAATTGGCAGTGGTCTTGCATGGACTTGAATATTTACCATCAAGTCCACCTCCCGTTCCTAAAAGCAATATGAATGCCAACATGGGATGTTAACAGTACATCATTCGGTAGATGAATCAAGCCCCACCAATTAACTGTTTGCAGTAGTAGGACCTCCAGCCTTGGATTCCAAATAGGAAAAGTAAACTTTAGGTGAGAATTTAATGAGATAACATCTTATGCACGGTAGAAAAGTTGAAGAGCAAATTGCATAGTTTATTTCCTTTCAATCCTGGAGTTCTGCTCGGGCTTGGCTCGAGATACTCTGTAGGCATGGTTGGCAATAAACTAATGGAAATCATGAGGTGAAGGCCTCATTCCCTTTGGTTCTTCTCCTTTTCTTAGGCAGAGATGTCCATTACACAGAAATCATATAAGCAATCCACCCCTAGCAGTGATCAAGAGAGAACTCAAGCTAACCTCCTCCATCTTCCTCATCTTATGAATAACTTTTGTGCTGTTTTCAAAGACTAAGATTTCTAAATATTTCAGTTTCTCCAGGGGAATTCTCTCAGTCGTTGATCGAGATCGATGGCATGGTTTTCTACCGATCAGTATGAGAACAATCCTCATCGAGAAAATCGTATTTGCTCATCGAAGATGCCGACAAATGTGAGGTCAAGTTGTAAGCATAAGCAAGAAGAAGAAAGATGGAAGCTAAAGAGAAGGAAGAGATGATAAACTGTTGAAACTATAGGCAAGTCTAGTTCTTGGCTTTTGTGAGTGTTAAGCTGTTCTTTGTCTTTCATTTCTTCTTCATCCCTTTTTTGCTCTTTGTATCGGTTTTCTTGAACCATTTTTGCCTCATGTTTGTCAGTGTTTCAAGATGTGATTCTCTACATCACATGTCCTGATCATTTGTTTGCATGTTTGGTTTAGAATTCAGCGAAGAAATAAAACAGAAACTTAATTGATCAAATTGGTGGAATGAGAAAGCAAAAGGTTTCTCAATAAACTGAAAAAAAAGGGGACATATTTGTTTTGCCATGTGTCGATGATCTATATGATGAATTAGAAAATCTTCTGACTCTTTACTATGTTTAACAATGGCACATATGAAGTCAGTTGTTTCAATAATTTGGCATACCATGGTTATTTGATAAGAACATGACTTATAACACAGCCTAATATTTACTCTTTTGCATATAAAGATGTGATAATTATGAATTAGGGAGATGTGAGAATTATGACGCTTTTAAGAATGCAAAAAAGTGCTTGCTTTATTTTCATGTGAAAGTTGTCCCCAATTAGAGGAATTTCTGATCCATGTCATCCATGGAAAAATATACGAGAAAGCATTTCTAGACTTGAGGAGGGTTCTCCACAATGGGAAGAGAATAACATATTTTAAATATAATCGGCCTGATCAACAAATCAACATCTAGTGCAATTTGCATAGATTATTGTAATTACATCTTTAGTGGTCTTATACTTATGAAAAAAGTTATTTGTGAGATATGAAATTTATCATAGAATTTAGCCATCCAATGTTTTCTAGTCAAAAACTAGTAAACCTATATTATTCAATTTTGGCTTGTGTGGATGGGCAGCTTGCTAAATAACAATACTGTTTTGTTTTTGCCGTTGTTTTTCTTGTTCTTTCTTTATTTTGTTGAATTTTACTGATACCTATAGCTCTGTTTCGTTGTTTCATGGTCTCTGCACTACATGTAACCCTCTTTTTCTATAAATATCTCTTCTTTTAATAAGATTATGGGTGGCCTTGGCCTCCCCTTCAATTCAAAAAAAAAAAAAAATGATGAACCCATTCTAATTTTTGGATTTTTACTAATATAATGAGTTTTTTAGTTAGATTGGAGGGTATGTTATCTTCTATTTAGGATTAGTATTGTTGAGTACATACATAACTAGCTAATGGTTATAAACATGCTTTGCTTAATTCTACGACTTTTCTTTCTAATGCTCTTCTTATTTTCCTTATATATTGTATTATTATTGTTCATAGAGATCATATATTGTATTATTATTTTTCGGTCTTCAATTACTTGACAAGGACATTGATGTCAAATTGCAAAGTGTCTTCAGGCATTGTAACTTTTCAAAATAAAATCAAATGTTGGTACACCAAATCAAACAAGGATTTCTATGTGGGGGAAGTGTGAGATAATGTTTTGATGTTAACATTGCACCAACTAACTTAGATAATGAATAATAAAAATATATGCAAAAGTATATTAAGAAATAGACCTTCTGTATTCATTTATTTTACTCATACCATTAGCTTCAACATAAAGTTTACAAAATTAGAGGCCTACCTCTTTCAAAATTAGGGTTATCTGTAACTTGTTTTAGCTAATTAATTAAATTAATATAAATGTATTAGATGCATGCTTGTAACTAAAAAGTTGGCATTTCATATATAGATATAGTAATTTTCCAAAATAAAATAAAGGTGATACACCATATTTTTTCTGTGTATATGTGTGGAGAAAGGGGGATAGGATGCATTCTTTGATAGCATTATCCCGACTAGCTTTGATGATGGATGATAAAAAGTATATGCAAAATCAAGTACCACTTTAAACACTTTTAAAGTTTAAAGGGTTATCCGCAAATATGTTTTTGCTAATTAACTAAAATTAACCTAAATGAATTAGAGGCTAGCTTGCTTATAACTTAAAAGCTGTATAACATTTTGGAACATATCTTCTAGATATCAAGTATATGTTGCAGGCACCATATGTACACACGTGCACATGCACACATGTGTATATAATACCCAATGAGTTTATCAATTCAACTTGGCTTGGCATCCTTTATTGCATATATATATATATATATATATATATATATATATATATATATATATATATATATATATATATATATATATATATATATATATATATATATATATATATATATTATACATTGGGCATATCAAACCTAAACAAGTAAACTACTTCAAGTCATGACGTTCAACTCTTAAATCTAGCCAAAACATGTAGAATTATATTAACATGTATCAAAATTTGTTGAATCATACCAATCTATTCCTATGCATGCTAAAATTACTTGCATTAATTCAAATTACAAACATCACACTTAAGGGTGCACATAACCTAAGCCAACAACTACACAAGCTGGTTTTATTATTTGCCAAATGAATTTGCTAAAAAGTTTAGCTTGAGCTTCTATTTGTGTTTTCAAACCAAAAATTTTAGGCTAGACTTGTTTATCAGTCAAGTTTTAAATGATGTCTGAGTTTGATTGGTTTCCTAATCAAACAAGCCATCAAGTTTGTGATCCAACTAGGCCTAGCAAGTTTGCTGTCCCACCAGGTCTAAGCTATTTTATTTTTAGAATCTCCCACAAAAAGAGAGGGAGGCCAACTCTTAGCTATTGTAAAGGGATATATAAATATATAGATGATATTTCATTTCATGATAATAAAAAGGATTTTGAGGAGGAAAAAAATTAGTTACCAATATTTTTTTAAAAATTTTTTTGCTTAATTCCATTTACAAAAATCTGATGAAGAAATAGAATTTTTTTTTTGGCATTAGATTGAAATGCACGTAGCCTAGCCACATCTATCCATGCACTCCGCCAAAATGAATCTAACTATTTTGAGAAATTTTTGCAAACAGCACATAGGACTTTTATGATTATTTTTTTATAAATTAAAGTACTTAATTTAAATATAGAATATAAATTTGTGTGAATAATCTTTAAAATTTGCATAATCTCATAACCATAGACATGCATGCGTGGATACATATATTAATAGAGAGAGGGATGGACGACATATTTTATATTCAATCTTTGATAAATTTAATAGTTTTAAAACCAATGAAAGATGATCCACATTGAAGATTTATATTGTCGAAGTTGATATATCATACAAAAAGTATTTATAAATCAAAAATAATCTATCTTTGATGGTATCTCATCTATACATGTGCAACATATACAAAAATAAATAGTATCAAATATACTAATATGCCAAAATATTTAATATGACTAGGTGAATTGTAAATTCATTTTATTGATCACTTAAAATATGGATATATTTAAATTCACTATATTCAAGTTATTAAAGTATATTAAAATATAATATTGCTTTATTAAAAACTTTTCAATTTTGCGTCCATTTGATGCTTAGGTTAGAGAATACTAAAATAGTTGATTTTTTATTTCTACATATTTTCATGGTGCAGATCAATTTTAGATGGTGCATTATTGGTGTTGAATCATTAACTTTTTTTCTCTTAAAAACTATTCGCGAGCATGTAAAGGCAAGTATATTGACATGATGGTAGCCACAGGCACCCCGATTGTTGACAAAAGAGCATCCTAATCCCATAGCAAGGAATAAGATATATCAAAAATATAAATAGTAAAATCAACAGTAGTATTTGCAATAAATTCTTAATAATTTTTTTTGGTTAGTACTATAGTTATATTAGAGCAAATACAAAGGCTCTACATTCTGAAGCCCTTTCTTAAAAGATTAAACCATTTTTTAGATAATTTGCATCATGATTTTTATTTCTTTTTTCCTTTTTTTAATCATGTTTTAAATTTCTGTTCTCTATTCTCTCCATCGAAGTCTAATATTTCCACATTTTCACAAAAAAAGCAAGTATAAAAGTTGCAGGGCAGTTGTAGAACTATTTTTATCAAGTTTTTATTTTGCATGACTAATAAAAATCTCCTGCCCAACAAACGGATAAGAATGATGACTCAGACCATATCCTTTCCTCGGTAAAGACCGTCCTCCAATACATAAAAGTAGGGCCGTACTCGGAGCTCTAATAGCTTTTCCTTAGTGGTGAAAAAGAAAAAAATAGACGTCAGACGAGCTAGTTCCTTTTGGTTGCGAGGCGCACGTTCCGACCATGATGTGGATATATATGAGAAAGATCCTAACGATCTATTAGCATGGGTACTAAGGATAAAATTTTTTAGCAAGTTAGAAAACTGGTTTTTTTTTTTTTTTTTTTTTTCTAAAAATATTCCCTGCCACCGCTACCCAGTTGCCACACTTCTTCCTCCTCTATTTTCAACCCACCTCTCCTCCTCCTCCTCCTCTTTTCCTCTTTTACCTTCAGCTCACCCTTTCTCTTCCTCCTCTTCATCTTCAATCTATCCCTTCCCTTTCTTTCATTGTAAAGGTCTAAAGATTTGGTTGAAGGAAAGAAGACCGTCTGATAAAGCAATGCTCCTTTGCTATTCATTTCACTATGAAAATAACTCAAGATTTCAAAAAAATTACTACACCAGCATATGACTAACTAGAGGCAATTATTGATAGATTAATCTTCACTATCTATATTGGTTCTAATAGCTAGAATTTTGATGATGATCGTACCCTTTAAGCACCAAAGAAAAACTCATATATATATTCTATTATTTTGTATATTTTAACATTTTAAAGTGATTTATTAAATCAAAAACTTTTTCAAAGAGTTGACTACTAATCTACAAAATTTGTTTTACAAAAAAAAAAAAAAACTCTTCTGTTAGACTCCAATCCAAAGAGTCTGAGTTTGAAGCTAATTAGTCTGAAGACTCATAATTAAGTAAATTCGATCCAAAGAAATCAATGAAATCAACATGATCATAAAACAACAAAATATACTCCTAGATTTTATAGACAAAATTGATAACCTAGAATTTAAGAAAGAATATTTATTAAAATTAAGAGACTCTTTAAATAAAAATAAAAAATAAGAGAACTCCCGAATATATAATTTAAATAATATCCTCAAAAGATTTGAGGTTGAGGAAACCCATCACACTTTAAGCCAAATAAAAAATAAAATTAGCGAGATGAAAACTCATATTAGACTTCTATCAACTAAAAATTAAGAAAATACTACTGAACCTAATCCAATGGATGAAAACCCAAGTTTCATTGAGTCTCTATCCAGCATCATTGTACAAAAGTAGTGCATCTGAATCACCATTACAATTGAAGACTTTAGATTAGACACAGTAGCCATAATAAATTCTGATGCTGACTCCCACTATCAAGGAAGGTTTGATAGCTACCAAATATTTTAAGAAAATAAAAAAAAAATTAACACTGCTATAGTTTAGAACTCAAAATTAAATATAAATTGACAAATATTTTTATTTGTAATGAAGAGGTTTGCCTTAAAACATCTTTCATACTGATCAAGAATCTTAACAAAATTGTCATCTTTGGAATGCTCTTCATAAGTATGATCAAATCTTTCACGATTGATGATGAGGAAATTAAAGCTCAAGTCTTAGGACAGGACTAAGTCTTCTTGTTAATACATCAGCCCTTCTATAAAATCCTAAATTCTTTAAAAACCTAAATAATAAATCAAATTATTAGAAAACAAAACAAATAGAGCATATGAAGGAAGAAGTAAATTACAAAAGAATTGAAGAATAATTAAAAGACCCTCAAATCATTAAAAATATTCAAGACGTAAGAGAAAAAATTCAAAGGACTGTGTTTTGATCTTCCGAATGCCTTTTAAGAAAGGAAAAAATATATTCTTGAATTACCTTATGAAAAATATTTTAGTGAAAAAAAATTTCCACCAAAGCAAGACTAATTCAAATGAACAAATAAATAATAGAATTCTATAAAAAAAAATTAATAATCTACCCTGAAAGAACTTGAGAAGGCCTAGTAAATCATCGAGTTGTGTAGTGTTCTATATCCAAAAAATAACAGAACTTGAAATAGGTGTCCCAAGACTTGTCATCAATTATAAATCTCTCAACAAGGTCCTCCAATGGATTAGATATCTTATTCCAAATAAAAAGGACTTGTTAACAAGAATCATAGGAGCAAAATTTTTTCTAAGTTTGATTTAAAATCTGATTTTTGAAAAATCTAAATAAATAAAAAAGATTTGAATAAGGTCGATCAGATTTGGGCTTAAATCTGATCAGGTTAAAATTGGATAATGAAGATCCTACATTGATGATTCAAGCTATTGGATATGATCTACTACTTTAAAATTGCTTGGATATAAAAAAATCATATGATTTGAAGATCCCTAGCCCATGTATCAAGTGCTCAAAAAATATATCTAATTTAATTTTATTTAGATTATCTAATTTTTGACTATTTGATGCATGGGCAGAGATCTTCAAATTATATAATTTTTTGTGTGCAAGTACTTTTGAGGTAATAGATTATAATCAAAAGTTTGGATCATTAATGTAGGATTCCTATTATAGAGTTTTGATTTGATCGGATCTAGATCCAAATTAAATCGACTTGATTCTAGTCTGACTATATATATATATAAGACCAAAGATTATAGGATTGCATTTGATTCATGATCAGACTTGGAATTGAAATATAGTGAATGCAAATTGAAATAGCTATATTCTCTAATACATTTGGTTTGTAATTTAAATCGAAATCACAATGAAGATAGAATTTGAATATCAAAAAAGTGTCAAATTAGATTTTAAAAAATTAAAATATTTTTATTAATCTTAAAAATTAAAATTAGAATAAAATTCTTTTCAACTAAATAATTAAAATAAAAATTATTTATTTTCTTTTTTATTGTAGAGCTCTACTCTTTTCAACCATACATGCCTTAGGATCCAGTGAGATGATGGAGATATGATAAGGGAATAAAAGGGCAACAAAAAGTCTAATGTCGAGGAGACTTTAAAGCCTTGTGAGCTGATTTGTCTAATTACCACTACATGTCCAAAGTTCTAATGAGGGGATCCACTTGAGCCGTTAAAGGGGGCCGTATACTTCCGTGTCATGTCATACATAATGTGGCTCACATGCTGTGTTTCATCTCCGTGGTTTCTTTGGGCCCATGGGGATATGATTTGAAGGCCTCTACCCATGTATCAAGTAGTTAAAAATTAGATAAATTAAATTAAATTAAATTAAATAATTTTTTTAAATATTTAATAAATAAATTAAAAATTTTTAAATTATATAATTTTTTATATTTAAATAATTTTAAAATAGTAGATCATATTCAATTTTCATCTCCATCTATGTTCCCCTGTACGCCTATCATGCCGTTGGCTTGCATTTTAAAAAAATAAATTATAAATAAATTTAAAGATGATAATAGATAGAATGTGAATCGAATGAGCCAATACCTATTCATATATATATATATATTAATTAATTAAAAATCTTATATTCATATTCATTTCTAGATAATCGAGTCGGATTGAATCTAATAAAAAATTCATTATATAGATATTAAAAAATAATTATAATTTTTTTAAAAAAATTTAAATTAAAATTATATCGAATTTGATTCGAAATGAAATAATATCATTATCCATATCTAATCTGAATCTATTTCAAAAATATATATATATATATATTTAATTATACCTATTTTAAATTTTAATCGGATCGGATAAAATCCTCCCCCATAATTCAAGCTTGATTGAATTTGATCGACTATCTAATGGATCGGTTAAAATTACTATCTCTAAATAAGCCCTCATTAGCAAGCATGCAGTGCCACCATCGTTGCAACATATGGTCAGAGTGCAAGACCAGATGACATATAAGGGTTCATGGCCGCAAGAAAACTATAGTCGATCTACATTTGATCTTGATCAAAGAAGGGTAAAATAGAAAAAAAAAGAATCTTTTAAAATTATTTGTTCCGCTTTCATCCATCAATCATCATGAAAATAATTTACATCAAAAGATAAATTAAATATTTTAAAAAATTAATAAATTTATTTTTTAATTATTTAGAATAATTTATTATATGTGTTGATGAATGATAATCTCGTTAAGAATTTTTATAGTGCTTATATACTTTTGAATCCATTCACGTAAACACTGATCCTACCCGCCGAGACAATATATAACTTTCTCACATGTCAGTTTTTATCCAAATTACAGCGGGTTTACCGATTACACCATCAAATTTTGGAAACAAACTCGATAACAAAATAGAGAAAGGATTTCAAATAACAGTAGAGAAGGATTTGAAGCTTTGTTTGGATTCTCTAGCATTCCTTTCCCTCCATACACGCCAGTAGCAAATGGCTTAAAATAAGAATATCCCAGATTTCTGTCACATACGTTTAGGCCGCCCCCTTTTTTTTTTCCGTGGAAAGTTCACCTAACAAAGTTTTGCAGAGTCCCTACCACCACCGAAATAAAGATTTCTGGCAAGTGCAGAGAATCCAAAATAATAAACAAAAGGAGGGGTGCCTCCCAACCGAGCTGCTCATGAGCACCTTAGGGTAAGGCTTGTTCTTATTTGAGTTCAGCTCAGCTAAGAAATGAGTCAATATTGAATACGTTTCAGACCTCTGCGCATAAACAAGCTAAGTTGCAATTTGAGTATGGTGGAAAAGCTTAGCTCGACTCAACTAAAACTCTTCGCTCAATGCTTAATCGAGTTAAGCTTGAGTTGGTTATATTAAGCCCAAGCCGAGCTCGAGCAGCTTGTGTAGATGCCAAAGTTGATTCCAAGCAATCTAGCACTCAAACTCGGCTTGTTTGCCCCTTAGTAAGAGTGGAGATAGAAGTATCGTTGATTATAATGCCACATTCAACTTTTATAGCAGGTGGATTTTAAAGCGAAGTTAATGCTCTTATGTTTAAACTTTTTCTCTTTGAAAAAATAACCAATCCACTTTTTCTCAAGAAAGGTTGAAGTGCATTAAGGGAAGCCAGGTCCGACGTAAACTTGCTGAAACACATCATCCTACTATTTAGTTGTTCAGTTTGCCTTGGGGCTACAAAAATGCTGATCTCTCTGAATAATAGATCCTTTTTATTATCATTAATTATCAATATAATAAAAATAAAAATAAATTATATTTTTAGTTTTTAAATTATATCGATTTTTTTTAATGAGTTTTAAACTATAAAACCGTAACTTTTGATCCCTGATCTTTTCGAATCATCTTATCCTGTATTTGGTGGGGGTCATGAAAGAGAGGATGGATGGGATTGGAAGAATGGATGGTCTTCATTCATCGTTTGGTTTAAAAAATTACAGAGAGGATGAATGAAAAGATAAGATTCTTTATCCATTCTGATCAACCAATTTGCATTCTCCCAAATTGGAAGGATGAAGAAAGGATGGATGGAGCAATGATGAATGAATTTTTGCACAGATAAAATTATTCCTCATTAATTTTTTTGACAAAACTATAATATTTCTTCATTTTTTCATTCATATTATTTTTATATATACTATTAATAATATACTATTAAATTTTATTATTAATTATTTTAATTTAAATATATAATTTTATTAATTATAATTAAATAACTAGAATTATCTTCAATTTTTCTATTTTACTTACTATTTTTAATTAATTATTTATATAATATTAATTAATTATTAAATTAGATGATAAATTAACTAGTTATTTATATTATTAATAAAATTAATTATTAAATTAAATTATAAATTAACTAATTATTTATATAATTAATTTATTAATAATTTAATTATAAAATTATTTATTAAATTAAATTAAATTAAAATTAAATATTTATATAATTATAAATTATAATGATTATAAATTTATATATTATTTATTTATTTAGTATAAATTAGTATTATAAATTGAAGATAATAATAATTTTTTTAAAAAATAGTTTGATAAAAATATTATATAAATATCATTTTTTTTAAATTATTTTTTTTCATCTTTTTATATTTTATCAAACATATAAAGAATAGATGAATTTTTTATCTATTCTCTCTCATTCATCATTTTTTTAATCCACCTTTCGTACCAAAAAAGCATTAATATTGCCTTTCGATCGATTTTTTGGTGACTTTTTTCACTGATTTAATTATTTTTCGTTGATGGCCATTTTTTGAGTAGTTGAGGGAATTGTTTGCCTGGACGACGCTCCACCGCATGGAGAAGTCATCGGTGGTTTCCTTCTATTAAATGCCCGGCCATCGCTCCCTCCACCGCCGCGGTGCCTGACCCCACGGACGTCGACAATGGGGCTGATGACGGTGTGGACCAAGGGGATCAAGAGGAAGGGGGCGTGGTACTGGGCCCACCTCCAACCCATCCTGGTCTAGAGCTCCAAAATTGGCCTCTCCAAAGCCATCAAGCTCCGCTACTCCCTCTGCGATGCCGTCTTCTCAGCCTCCAACCCCTCCCGCACCGCCTTCCGAGCACCTCAAGCGCGGCACCTGCCTCCGATTTCATCCTCCCCCTCCTCCTTTACGCCAGCCCCGCTATCCTAGCCCTCCCCTCCCCAACCCCTCAAGCCCATCTCCTCCGTCGGCCACCACCACTATCACAACAGCCACAAGTGCTCCTCCTCTACCGCCAACCCTCCGCCGGGCCCCTCCTACCACCACCACCTCCACGCTTCCTCTCTCGCCCTCACCGACCCATCCCACTTCTCTTCCTCCCCCACCGCCGCCTCCACTAGCGGCGACATCATCATGTACCCCTCTTTCGCCACCCCACCTCCGCCGCATGCACCACGTGACCCTCTCCGGCTGGAAGGAGGACCTGGGGGCTCTGGCGATGCTGGAGGATGGCCATGAAGAAGCTCAAGAGCCCAAGGCCTGCCCTCTCCAAGGCCCAGGTCGTCTCCGCCCTCTCCCTCCCCTCCGATTGGTTCTACGAGTCCTCTAGCGCTGTCTCCCCCTCTTTTTCGAAGAGGAGCAGAATAATTTTTTTCTGAGAAGAAAAACTGACCACGTCATTATTTTTTTAAAAAACTAATTTATTTTCAGCTTAAAGCCCGTGCCATCTATTCAATATTATAATTATTTTTTTAAGATAGACGTAAAAATCATCAAAAATGATAGACCTCCTTTATCGGACAGATTTCCTTAATATCACCTCATCATTAAGCTGAATAGGTTGATGATTCAATATAGAAACAGAAGAATTAGGAACATGAATATCCATACTCTCAATAGGTATAAATTTTATATTAGCTACATCAAGTTTTAGAAATTTAACAGTTTGTGACTCTGTAATTCTGTTACCTCTTCCAGAACTATAGAATTTGTATCCTTTAGCATGGTCTGGATATCCAATGAAATAGCAACGATTGATTCTGAAGTCAGTCTTTTTCTCTATAAGGTTATATATTCTCACTTTTGCAGGATAACTCCAAACCCCAAAATAATTTAGACTAGGTTTTCTATCGGTCCATATTTCAAAAGATGTTTTGGATACAGATTTATTAGGAATCCTATTAAGAATATACAAGGCAGTTTTAATAGCCTCACCCTCATAGATATTCTGGCAAATTTGACATACTCATTATTCTCCTCATCATATCCTTAAGGATGCGATTACGCCTTTCGACTACATCATTCTGCTCAGAACTACTAGGCATAGTATATTGGACTATAATCCTACAATCTTGTAAGTGTTTGGTAAATGGACTCATATGCTGTCCTGCTATATTATGTTTGCCATAATACTCACATCTACGGTCAGATCTCACAATCTTGATGACCTCTCTCAATTATCTTTTAATTTTTATTTTAAAGATTTTAAATTTTTTAGATTTTTTTTAATTAAATAAAGATAACCATATCGAGAAAAATCATCAATAAATGTGATAAAATATTTATTGCCATAGATTGTAGGAGAATAAGGTCCACTGATATCAGTATAAATTATTTCTAGAAGGTCTAAACTACGAGTTGCTCCTTTCTTTTTAGTTTTAGTCAATTTACTTCTAATATAATCAATGTAAGTTTTTATGTCTCTAAAATCTAAGATAGGCAAGATATCATTCTTAATTAGTCTATCAATTTTTTCTCTAAATATGTGCCCTAAACATTTGTGCCATAACATAAAGGATTTTTCTTTAATTGTAGAATGTTTTGTAATCACATTCTCAACATTCAAAGAAGCATAGGGATTATTATAAGATAAATATAATTCATATAATCCATCACTCAGAATATCATAATCAATAATTTGTGAATTAAATGTCAAATCAACTTTTTCATTATGAAAATCAAAACTAAAATCAATCTTATCTAAAGAGAAAATAGAAATCAAATTCCTTCTAAAAGAAGGGACATAAAGGATGTTTTCTAAAGAAATTTTAAAACTAGACTCTAAAGACAACTTAACAAGTCCTATATATTCAATTTCAACTTTAAGATCATTTCCTACTTTTAGTTTGATCTCTTTCAGGCTTGGTTTCCTCTTGTTTATGAATTTCTGTAAGAAAATAACAACATGAGTTGTGGCACCGCTATCTATCCATTAGAAATCAATAGGGACATCAACTATATTTTACTCAAAACAAACAAGAGCTAGGGGCTTACCTTCTTATTTTTGTTTCTTTTTCTAACCAAGACTTGAATTTGTAGCATTGACTTCTTATGTGGCCTTTTTTTTTACAATGAAAACACTTGACACCTTTTTCAATGGCAGCTTTAGGACCTCCTATAAAATGATTCTGACTAGGGTTGTTACCATGTCCTTTAACATCTTGAGATTGTTTAAGAGTAGGTTATTCTTTTTTTTCTTCATAAAATCTTTGCTAGAATGGGGTTTTAGTTAAAAGAAAAGTAGGGCAATCTCACTCTTTTCTTTTTTTAGTTTCTCTTTCTCAATAATATATTTAGTGATCAACTCATTAATATTCCAAATTTCATTTAGAGTATTATAGACAGTTTTGATCTGAAAGAATTCAGCAGTCAAGGAGTTCAAAGCATGAGGCACTAGAAAAGAATCAAACAATTTAATTTTTAGATCCTTAAGTTTGATTTGGAGATGAACCATTATCAGAATACATTTTCTAACATCTTAAACATTGTCATATCTCATGATCGTCAATTCTTTCATCAAACATTCAGATTCGATATTTTTAGATATAAGATATCTCTGTCCTATAGCATCAAATAGTTTCTTA
This sequence comes from Cocos nucifera, assembly GCA_006176705.1. Classification (NCBI taxonomy): domain Eukaryota; kingdom Viridiplantae; phylum Streptophyta; class Magnoliopsida; order Arecales; family Arecaceae; genus Cocos; species Cocos nucifera. Next base: position 584,679 of record QRFJ01002931.1, on the reverse strand, counting down.
GCACTATTGGTTTCTGACAGATCACTCAGAGGATGCTCAGAAACTGACATCTTAATAGCAACTAAGCTAAGCTTGTTAGATTTTTTTCACTTGATAAAATAATCTTTCTGGTCTGGTGTACTCTTGTCATTAAGAATATCATCAGATTTATTCTCACGTAATGCCAAATCAATATCAGCTATCTCTAGAGTAAATTCAATATCTTGTTTTTATCTCTTATAATTTGATCCGAATCAAGACTTTCAACGAATGAACATTGTTGTTATTAACACCAAAAGAGACTTGTACAAACAAACAATAGGAAATATCAAATATTAGGATAATGGGCATTTTACCAACATAGTCATATAATGACATAAACCATAAATAAAAGTCCAAATACTATATCACATATTCTTCTTTAGGCAGAACATGCAATATGCATAAGAGCTCTTTACATGAGCCCACAAAAAAAATATCCTAGCATTCAAAAATCTATTTTCTTTGGACAGACAGATTCGAAAAGTCAGAGTACCCTCGTAATATAATGGTCCATATAATTTCTAGTTAAAATATACAATGACCCTCTTTGGGCAGGTGATTATATATCACAACTAGAAAATATTTCTTTAATGATGAAAAATTTTATGAACTAACATAAATAAACCATTTTGGTGATAAATATTCATGTTAATCCATAAAATTATTCATATAAGAAATTAAATATCCAAAATGATCAAATCCAGTATGGGATACTTAACAACATGCATCCTACTGATCATAACACAACATAATATTGCATTCTAAAATAATAATAACATATTTATAGAGTTCAAAAGATATATATTATACTAAAATAATATCAAATATTAATTTTTTGAAGAGCATAGTCAGAAATAAAATTTTTTAGAAAGCAAATAGAAATTTTAAAGGACCAACACAAAATAATAACCTTCAATATGAGCTTAATTATAAAATAGAGGTTTTACGTGATAAATTACAATAAAGGGACTAAAACATAATTTATTGAACCAAAATCAAATTTTTGTAATTATAGGGACTAAACTATAATTTTTGTTGGACTAAAATATAATTTTTATAATTATAGGGACTAGAATACAAAAAACTACATAAAATGGCCTAAACACCAAATCGGGTTTGGATCCAAACCCAAAACCCATTTGAATCTACTTCTCCCTCTTGTAAATTTTTTTTTAAAATTTTTTTATGGGTTTTGGATAACGGAGAGGAGGGCTCACCGGCATCTTCTCTTCGCCTCAACTTCCGATCCGGTCATTGTTGCCAGCCACCGGCAAGGTGCCCATCGGCAGGCCACCATGCGTGAGAGGTAGAAAGAAGAAGGGTGTGGTGGCTTGAAGCTGCCACCGCCTCGCAATCCCTCCATTTTTTTTTAATTTGAGCCGGTGGTCAGGTGTGGAGGATAACCGTCGTCCTCTTTCCGGCCATGCTGGTCGATCACCGGCACCGCTCTGCCGTCCATGGGAGAGGAGGAGCGCTCGGCGTGGAGGAGTCCGGCGGCCTCCTCCTTTCCATCCATTTTCCTTTTTTTTAATTTGAAAAACCATGAAGAAGAGTCTGACGGCCCGGCACGCCCCCTCCTGTCGGGGCCACTGCCGGTCCCCTTGATCGGTCCCCTTGATGCCGCCACCGATCTCATGGCGGTTGCAGGTCGTGCACGGGCGGAGGACAAGGAGGGCACGGTGGTGGAAACCGCCGCCCCTCTCGCTCCTTTGTTGTTTTTTTTTTTTTTGTTGTCGTCTAGATCCGAGACGGGATCCAAGAGGGATCGCCACCGGCTGGCCCTGGTGGCAACCGCCGTTGGTCTTGCGACGCCGGCAAGAAGAAGGATCAGTGGCTGCCGGCCTTGATCCTGCCACCTTGCGGCAAGGAGAGAAGAAGAGGAGAGGGGATGGGATCCGTCCCTTCATCTCATTTTTTCGCTTTTTTTTTGCTCATGAATCAAGACAGATGCGTACCCATGTTCTTCATTGATTTACGAAAAACGACACCGCACTAATTTACAAAGAACGACAGAAAGAACGATAGTAGTGAATGCTCAGATGAATATCAAAACTAAATTTTTGTCCATCAACTTTCTCTCAACAGGCGGATATTCGATGGATCAAGTCAGAAAATTAGTTTCACGGTATTTATAGAAAATGGAGAGAAAATCTAACCATATAAAATGAAATTCTAATAGACATATCCATCATGAGCTCATATCGGACTAAAGCATATTCATTATGAGCTCATATCGAACTAAAGCCTACATTGAGCCATCCTAACCACATCAATCCAATATAAGATGCATCTAGCTCAAAACAAAAGAATCACAAATAATATTGGGCTTATAAACATGTCTATTAACTTGGATCATATAATCAATCTATTTTTAATAAAATAAATAAAATAATTAATTAATGATAGTTTATAATTAAAAAAAAATTCTTATAAAGATAACATGTTTTTAGCTGGGAGTAATTTTTGGATGCTATGTCCTGCGGAAAGAATAAGAAATTTCACGTGGTTCGATCTTAAAAATATCCTTCCAACAACGGTGACTTCGAGTAAAAGAGAAATCAAGTCGAAAGATGAGCTGTTTGAATTATGTGGTGAACAAAATAATTTAATAGTCTACTGATTTAAATATTATTTGTTTGCGAGACACTTTGAGAATGGAAGGATGGCAATCACTTTGGATGATAGGAAAATCTGTCTAAAATAGGTATGAACTGTTTCCGTGGACTCCCCAGACCAAATCCAGCTTTGGTGTCTGGTAAAATAGCCGTAGGTACAAGCTCGTCAGCTATAAAGTAGCCGTTCCTTTTTCTTTTTTTTAATAGCAAAAGTTATAAAGCGTCCGTGAAAGCAAAGATTAAAGCGGAGACGGCTTGAAGAAGAAGAAGGATGACGATGAGCATTTTTGCTGAAAATAAAGATCTATTTGAATATCTTTACAGAATTGAATTGAAAATCCCATAGCATTCATAAATTCGTGTATCAACCAAATACCATCTAGCCCATGGAAGAAAAAAAAATCTTTAAAGATCATTTTTTTGTATCTTTCTGCAGTCCAAAGGTTAGAATTTGAGTTAAGAGCATACCGGGGAATTCTTTTTGGCAAGGGGAATTTTAAAGATTGGAGGGTTCTAAGTGGCATCAATATAGCCAGCAAATTACATTTTACTTGAATCGATGGATTTGGTTTGTTAATCAGGCATCAGCATATATTAAAACCTCATAATTCAGCTGGACCGACAGAAGAGGGCTTAGAATCTGGAATCAGAAATGGTTTAAAAAATAACGAGTATGCCTTATCTTATTCTTGTATTTCAGACTTGCGTAATTAACCGGACAGAAACCATGGATATAATGAAGTCAGGAATCTATGCTGTCAGCTCCTTTGGATGCCAACAAAATAAATTGCTACATTTACCCAATGAAACCAACCTAATCTTTGGGATGAGGAGTGGCTAATTTGCCAAACCAAGATTATGCTCGTCGAGATCGGTGTTTTATCGGCCTACAAGCAATGTATCTGTGATCTCATTTACCGTATGTGAATGTTGCTCATTGGAAGTGCAGTCTCTTTCTGATGAAGTTCCATCCATGCAGAAACCAGGCCTTTTGGGCTGTGGCAGTGCCACCCCTTCATTGCTCAGCATAACAACTATGTCTGCCATTGTTGGTCTATCTTCACTTCTTTCTTGCACACACAAGAGACCAATTTGCAGACATCGCAATGCTTCAGAAATAGGGTATGAACATTTTATCGCCTCGTCAAGTAGCACCAAGCATCTTTGATCCTCCCACAGTCTCCATGCCTGCACCAAAATCATCGACATATTGAAATGATCTAGCAATTTACCAATAATATAAAGAATAATGTACATATGTAGCATTCATTTTGAATACTTACATGTCCTAAGAGGTTTACACAGGGTTCTACTTGATTCACCATTCTATTTTTCATACCACTCAGGATCTCTAGTATGATAACTCCAAAGCTGAAGACATCAGATTTTACTGAAAAGATGCCATGCATTACATACTCTGGGGACATATAGCCACTGCATGCCATTTGCAGAATTATTATATGATCTAATAATTGTAATGCATGTATATTTGCATGAATGTTCATAGAAAGTGTAACTTACTATGTGCCAACCACTCTCCTTGTGTTCCCTTGATTTTGATCTCCTTTCAAAATTCTTGCAGTGCCAAAGTCTGAAATTTTGGGATTCATGTCCTTATCGAGCAGAACATTGCTAGCTTTCAGGTCCCTATGAATTATTTTTAGCCTAGAATCTTGATGAAGATAGAGAAGTCCTCGAGCAATCCCCATAATGATGTCAAGACGCTTTTGCCAACTCAACAATTCACCTTTTGTTTTATCTGGTCCAACATTTAAATATTTGCTAGCATAAGCATACTAATATGGTTTGACTACTTAGCTAATCGTTAAATATGTATTTAAAGTAATTCTACACTTTCTTTCACATGCATGGAAGTCTCGGAAACCTCGAGTAACCTTGCATTTATATGTCAAACACAATAAACAGATATAAACCAAACTTTTAGAAACTTGGTCCGGTAATGTGGTTCTATGGTAGTTTGCCAACGTTTTCTTATCATTCCTTGTTATCCTACAATTTTGCATTTTTCAAGTTTATGCATATATTGGAAAGCTAAAACACCAACCAGTGTTGATTTTTAATTTTGATATCGAGGAAGAACAGAATTCTTGTGAGAAAGATGCCTGTTCTTAAGCAAATGACCGGCAAACGTATCCTTAGAAAAAGTGTCCCATAAGCTCAGAATGAATGTTCGGTACAAATATTAATATATTTCTTTTGATTCACCATGTCTCATTTATATTCTTATTTTAATGCATCTCTTATTTTTTGAGAAGAAATTATAATACAACTGTTGAAATTATTGTTCTTATTGGTTTTTCTTCATTATTGAACTCAAAAGAGTAACCATTATGACTCTGATCTCCCATAAATCTATACCTTGACGCATTCAGGGTCCACATCAAAAATATTTTAACCAAATTTGCTCATGTATCACACATGTGCCATTAAATGTTAATCAATCTTGCATCACAAATAAGCATCATATAATGAAATAATATTAGGCACGGAGACTGAACCAAATATAAAGGCGTCCAAGCTCTTGTTCGGCATGTACTCATATATCAACATTCTTTCCTCATGTTGGATGCAGCCTCCAAGAAGCCTTACAAGGTTTCTGTGTTGAAGTTTGGCAATTAGGAAAACCTCACTCTTGAACTCATCCAAACCCTGCACAGAATCCTTTGACAGCCTCTTAACAGCAATCTCTCGCCCATCTCTCAACTGGCCCTGCTAATATTTAGTTTTAAGATCTAGTATGACGACATAATCTTAAAGAAAGCAATGTTTTTATGCTCAAATCAGATGTTGAGTCAAATAATATTCTCCCATCATCAGAAAATCAGTTACCTTATAAACAGGGCCAAACCCACCCTCTCCAAGTTTTTTATTCAAGGAGAAGTCGTCGGTAGCACTCTTTATCGTAGACATATCAAATAGAGGCAATTCCAGCTCCTTTCCTCCGCTTTCTTTGGGGCAAGAGTTGCCTAGCATACCTGGCATTTCATTATTGAATACAATCAATTAATTATATTAAGGTTCATGCTTAATCTTACTTGCATCACATTTTTTAGAGCTATCTTTGCGGTAGCGAATCATCGAAGAAAAAAAATTGAATTCACAACATAGAGGGGGAAAAACAAGTGATATATTCATTAGCAAAGGAAAAGGAGTACTTTTACCTCGTTTTCTTTTCTTCTTTGACATAAATAGTCCGAGGAACACCAATAGGAGAAGCCCCAATAATAAGGGAACGACAATGAAAATCACACTCTTCTTCTTACTAGAATTGCCCTGTATCGTATCTGCATCACATTTTTTTGTTGAATAGGAAATATTTAGCTGTAACCTCATATAATGTTCGATATATAGGAAAATAAGTTCGACATGGGTTTTAGAACAAATAATGCAATGATTATCACATAAAATGATTCTTGAAAATCCTGTGAAGGTGCACAAAGCAAAAAAATAAAAAAAAGGGAAGGGGGGGGGGGGGGTAGAAGGTCACACTTTTAATTAATTAATTGCGATATATACACTAAAGTAATCACTTTTAGATGATTTCATTTTAACGTAAAATAAGTTTAGCTATATATATGCTGGTATACATGGGCTCTCTTTGCCAAAGAGTAGCTTAAAGAAGAAAATATGTGAAAGTTACGTACGCTAGCAACTCAGCTGAAACACAAATTAACTTGGTAAGGTTATACTATGGACTTAGAGATGTAAAATGCAAAACAAATTTGCCAAAAATATCATGCGATTGCACACCCCTAATCATAAGGCAATGAAGTCAAAATTCTAACATGTAAAATTCTCCCTTTTTCTTTTATTACCACACTAAAGTCTTTGGTGCTTACATGAAGCCCTGCCTTCTTTTTTAAGAAAGGAAGGCCTCTGTTTAACATAAGAGTTCACATTTTCATGTAAAAATATTAGAAAAACCCTAAAACCTATAGCATGCCAGTATGGTAATTATTTGAACCAAAGCCACTCCCTTGGTTGTTGTTACATATAAATGTAAGCCCAATTCATCTCATTTAATGCTTACAAAAGGGAAAGACTTCTGGGGGATGAAAAGACCATAAGAGAACCAGTATGGTATGTAGGGAAACGATGGAAAAGATTATAAGAGAACTTCTGAGAAATACTACTTTCCCATGCATTTCCAGAACCAGCTATACCCCAAAACATACATACATACGCAACTTGTGTAGCAGGCTTCAAACCTTTCTTCTCGAGTCATGGAATTTTTCTAAACCAATCAACTGCCAAAAATGAAGCTGCTACAGAAGCCTTGCAGCTAAACTTAGCATATGCCCGACCAAAATAAGGCCTTTTACCTTCCAGGTTTGGGTTGTACCTTACGTGAGAAAGAATGATTGACCTTCTTTCGCGATGTTGACCGTTGGATCGTGCACCGGACGCGCCTCAAAGAACTCTGGAATCCTCCAGTCATCCATCTGCACGGATTTTGAAGCGACCATTGCACGATCCAACGATGGATTCCCGCGAAGGAAGGTGAATCCTTCTTTCGCGTGAAAGACACAACCCCCCTCCCTACCTTCTTATTTCAAGTGGACATACCTAGTTCAGAAGATGCAAGCCGCACATATAGATCTTGCCCTCCTTCTACGAACTCTCTAATATCTATTAGATCACCGTACCAGGTGAGACATGCACTTCCGTCTTCATAAGAGGTACTAAAGGCCATGCAAGAACAATTCTTCAAACACCTGTCTCTGCAATCATTAAGGCTCATGTTTCGATCTACCGTAGCATTCGAAGTATCTGGCAACTTCAGTCCGGTCACCTTTACAAACCCATCCCCTCTTCCACAATCCAAAGCTGTTCTCCGCACGCAGCCATCAGAGCCATCTCTAAGAGCCCAATTTTCTGGTGACCTGGGCACAAACCCTCTCAAACACGCGCACATTGAGTTATTGGTATTGCAAACTCCATAGGTTCCACACTCAGCATATTCATCACACTGGTCCATTGGAAACTCCCAGAAGAGTTTCCATCCATGATCAAGCCACACATAGCGCTGAACCGCTCCAATTTGATTCACCACCACCCGCGATAATATAGACTTGTTGATGATTTCAAACGTGTAGTACACCTCTTCCTGATTCGTGAAGAATCTAAAGCTGAAAAACCCAACAGTTTTCATATCTGTGAAGCCGCTGAATCCATGGCCATTCCATGGGCCACTTCGATACTTTAGGATGGTCCCATTCCATAAACCTATCTCGCAGTATCCATAAACTTTGGAGGAGTAGGTCCCCGGAGAAGGGTCTGAGGGGCTCATCCATGATGTGAGATGCCAGTCAAGATGTTGATTAAATCCAAGCTTCATGTCAGGAAGCAAGGTATCTGATGGATGATCAAAGCTCTGCCACACTACTAATCTTCTAGAATTATCAGTCAGGACAAGATTTCCTGAATCCAAGAGTTGAACGGTGGGATCACTTACATTTGAGGTGTTTGTTAACCAGATGACATTGCTGGTGTTATCACGAAGGGCAAGATTTCCATCAGCAGTTAGATTCAAAACTCCAGGGAAGTTTGTAATCGCGCTATCCCTATTGGCAACCCACACAACTGTTTGAATTGGGATATTATCGTACCATATCCCAAAGTATTGGTTTGTCGAACCACTAGGACCGAAGAAGCCCGATCTGAAGGTTCCGCCGGCTGAAACCAACGTCTCCCCATCTTTGATGGGTTGGTCTGGAGTGATAATATCTCTTCCAATGGAAGCACTGAAGAAGTTGAAGAAGGAAAGACAGAGGAAATGGGCTAAGATCTTAAAGTTTCCCATGCTTGCCAAATGCATGTCTCACGGGAATAGCTTTAAGGCGTGATATCCCTTCTCATTGGAAACAAAAGTCCATCAGGGGAAAAATTTCTCAATGATACAAAAATTTCATATCGTGGTTCATTCCATCGCCATCAAATGATTTCGCATTTTCTATGGTCCTTTGATGATAATAATGAAATTCAATGGCTTGGCTTGCAGGGAGAGTTGCAGTTGATTTCAGTGAAGCTTTTTTTTATTCCAACCAAGACTTTTCTAATTCTCTAAAACACCGTCTCTGTTCATATTGAAGACATTCTTTAGGAAGGTACCAGGGGTTTGGCATGACCTATCTCGGACAACCGATCTCCCGACCTCTTGGCCTAGTGAAAGGTCCCAATTGCCTCAATGGAAGACTTTTCCACTTATTGGACCTGAAGACGCATGCGACAATTTTTCTTCACCTAAGAATTTTCAGAGCTATGAGGTTATGCAGACGCATGCGACAATTTTTCTTCACCTAAGAATTTTCGAAGTCATATCTTCCTTGGCCAATCGACTGTTAGGCAGAGACAAAGATGAGGGGGGAAAAGAAACAAGAAAATGCTTTATTTTCCCCATTTGACTCCATACGTAGTCTAGGAGGATCGCTGGACCTGCTATGGATGACTTTGACTACTTCAGATAGGTCTGGACCAGGGTTTGGAGCAAGCACCACATTCAGCGCTCAATCACGAACTCGAACTTCCAGAGGCCGCAACATTCTCACCCTGCGTTAATTTTCAGGCACCGAAACAAAAGCTATCAACAAGTACTACGATCCTTGATGAAAGTAAAGGGCTTAGAACCTCATTTTCAAAAGTTTTTATTATTTAATTTTAAAATTTAAGTTGAGCAGGTTGAAGAATCTTTCTCTTTTTCACTTGGATCAACATGGATCTAAACCACCATTACTACAATTAATGAGTTAAACTAAAAGCAAGGTTGGGCAAAGTTTTTTCTTTACTAACTGTTTTATGCAGAGGAATTAAAAATTATCCAAGAGAATTCTTGGGGGAAATTTCAGATGTTGATTGCGGAGCCACTTCTTTGCGTAAGTCCATATGTAAAGAGGTTCCATCAACGATGAGGTAGGCAACACCAGCATGGTACTTCCAAACCAAAAATTGGACAGAAAACACACAACAACCATTTATTCACAGAAAACTTAAGACCTCCGTGCTTCAAATAGTTGAAATAAAATAATTACTATAATTGGTTGGATGGACATCCTCACAGACTCCTTTACTCCCTAAAGCTCCATCTCACACTGTTGTGCATAATTATGGGATGAATCTAAAGCCTCTGCTTGCACCAGGATCGGTAATTATCCTAGGATTGCTCCATGAAACCATTGGTGAAAGCTCATGCTTTCTAATAGGGTAAAAGCATACATTAGAGTGCATGCATAGTTATAATCAGCGACCCTTTAATTCTTTAGCCTCTGATGGAATTATGACCACAAATAAACACTTAGCTCTTGCTAACTGCAACATGGTCGCCAAACACTGACGAACATGGGAAGAACCCACATTTTCGGAACCAATTAGGGAAGCAAAGCTCAATGACTCCTTCAATATGTGATCCGAGATCACCGTCACAAAGAATGAGGAGAACTTAAGAAGCCTCCTTTGCATAGACAGTGGACATACACAAGATGCTATAACAGGAGGCAAAAGACACAAGATGACTGCATTCAGCAATAACGAAAGGTGGAGGGCTCTAGGTTCTAGGCTTAACCACCAGAAGAAAGTATGGGCGCAGGAGGATATTCTAGTAGGGGTAGAGGCAAGCTTGTCCTTCAAAAATTTTAAATAAAACATTTAGGAAGCACATATAGGAACAAATTTCTCAAGAGATTCCAAAGCGTTTGAGCCAACATATCTAAGTAGAAGTTTTCTGCTACTACCTAAGTCATCATTGCAGGGAAGAAAAAGAAACCGCAAGGCTCTACAGAGAACCACGGTTTTGTGTAATGCAATCATATCTTTCATTTCTATGTAATAGATCCAAAATGAAAGGAGTTTTTATCATAAATGCAAAGCATGATTTTTTTTTTTGAGTGAAAGGGAAGGTAGAGAACCTGCCACCCAGCTTTTATTACTAAAATTTATTTACACGGGAGGAAGGGGATTCAAACAGAGTGCAGGGAATGTAAGCAGGGAAATCTGACAGCCTAAAACCCGGGTTGTACAGCACCAGATTTTGAGGGATGGGAGAGGTGTGGGAAGCTCTTCCACTGGCAATTTTTAACTGGCACTCTTCAGGTGGTCCTCGCCACTCCTGGGACCGCAAGGGGGTAACAACCCCTTCAGACTATTCCATAAGGTTTCATGACCTGCCATGTTTGCCTTGGAGCATAAGTTCTTCTACAGATAAAACGAAGACAGTTTTTTGTAAGATAGTGCAGATAGGTGATCACTTATCTAAGAAGACTCTGTTGTTCCTTTCCTACCAGACCTCCCAACACAAGACAGCCATCGGTCGGCCAGCACATCTCCTCAAAGATTCAGCAGGGAATTTCCTTCTTCTCCAGGAGGTCCAGAGGTTGTTCAAGGAAGAAGGCCATCCTCCGACTTTCAAAGGAATTTTCAAGGCATTCATCAAGCTCCTTGCAAACAGGTATTTGAGAAAGAGATGGGAGACCGTCTCTCCATTTGCTCCACAAAGTGTGCACCCTGAACTAATTCTCCACCCCTTCTCGGCAAGATTGGCAGCCATGTGAATTTTGTTCTTTACCGTCAACCACAAAAACTCCTTGGCTTTCATTGGAATTGGAGCCTTCAAAATCACTCTGTAATAAGAGCACACTAATCCCTCGTTGTTTAAGAATTTGTTATAAAGGGACTCAGCGCCGAATGTACCTGATTGAGATGACTTCCAAGTTGGAGTATCCCCACGTCTGGATGGTCTGATATCGCAAAGAATAGCATTTGCTCCAAAGTTAGAGGCCTTCTAAGTGGTATTTCCTAAGTGATAGCCCCTGAATAGACGTCCTAGAATAAATCCACAAAGGGAATAGGCTCAGCCCAACCATCCTCCAAGAATCTAATCTCCGCCCCATCGCCAAGCTCGAACGTGACGCAGCTCTAAAACACATCCAAATGCTTGTTCACATCCTTCCAAACCTGACAGAATCTAGCAGAATTTCTTGCAACGCGCATGCCTAGCATCCTCCTCAAGTGGTAGGCCCACTTAACCTGTCTCCACCAAGAGTTAGAAGATCCATTTATGAATTTTCGTGTCCACTTTGATAGCAAAGCAACGTTCATTTGTTGAAGATTCTTGACATCCAAACTCCCTTCCTCGATGGATCTGCACACAGAGTCCCAGTTGGCAAGGCAATGAAAGCCACTCATATTTTGTAAAGCCCAGCCCTTTGGGCCGACCTATTCGGCTGAAATCAAGAGGAATACATGAGTTGGGGAAGAGGAAGACATACAGCTCCCAACAGGTGTCACTTTCTTCTTCGAGTCTAATGGAAAGAGGACTTTTTCTCTGACGCTTTGTTTGGATAGCCCTTATGAAAGAAAAGGAAGAGGAAGGGAGGGAAAGGGAGGGGGAACATTACCCTTGTTTGGATAGCCCTCATAAGAGAAAGGAAAGGAGAAAGAGGTAGATATTTTAAATACGAAAGACCATTGTATCTTTTTTTTTGTGTTTCAAGAGTATCAAAAAAAAATTACCCAAAACTAATGTACGGTCTATAATAAAATAAAAGATTATTAACAGAATGCCACTATCATAATAAAATAAAGTTGTGAAATCAAAACCAACTTAGACATAATTTAGCCAATTCATGAAGAAATATTCAACAATATAGATTCCAAAATACTAAATTAGCATCCTAAATAACCGACCAAAAGAAAAATATCAATTATTTGTATCAATAATTTTTTTTTCATTAATCAAAAATTATTTGCTTCAATGCATCAATCGAAAATCATTCGCATCAACACATCTTTCCTCTTCTCCATTGAAAAATCCAATATTCCCATCAACTTATCAAGATGCTCGATAAGGAAAAAATAAATATCCGTCTAATATGGTCAAGTCCATAAGAAATTTATAAATTTCATCCTCTTGAATTGGGCTGAAAGACATTCATAAAAATCTTATTTCCTTCACAAATTGCCTCATTTCTCTGTTCAATTGCCTCTCTGATGCCTCCAAGCTCTTTCTCTTCCTTCGACACCTTACTTTTATTTTTTTTTTTAAACTTATTGTACCTTATGGAGTATGAGAATGCACTTCTTGTTGCTCTTCGAATTCCACATTATCATCTATATTCTCAATAGTCACCTCATTCTGTGAAATCAAATGATCAATACCATCAATGGTATTGAGGAAATCATCCTCGGTCATTAATAGTTGTCAATGTTTCGGCTCTTTTGCAGTCTCAGCATGATTTTTCGTTGCCCTATCATATCCAAAAGAATCACCATCTTATCATAATGTGGAATTGATTTGTTCCTCCACTCTAGAACCTAAGAAAATAATTTCACTCAAGAACAATTCATAAGAATAGAATCGTAGAAATGAGAATGAAATTTATAGAGGAACATAAAAAATAAGAAAAAAATAACTACTTATTTAACACTAAAAAATAAAATAAATGAAAAAATAAATGATAAGATCAGCACTACTAACCTTCTATACGAGATAAGGAGATGAGTGACGAAGATTGTCTCTGATTTGCACAAAAGAGAGAAAGAAAGAAATTTGATAGAAAATAATAAAAAAAAATTTAAAAATAAATTCTAACTTTATTTAAAAATTTATGAACATTTTTGTCCTTTTATATATCTCATGTCTCTTTCTCTCCTGATTCCTCTGGGAGAATTGGAAAGCTAGTTTGACGGAAGGAAAGGGAGGAAAACAGGTACCCCTCCCTTTCCCTCCCCCTTCCTTAAATTTTAATATCCAAACAAGGGAAAGAAAATCCCTCCCTTTCCTTTCCCTCCGAATCTCCTTCAATCCAAACAAAGCATTAGAGTCTGACGAGGAAACGGGCTCTTAGATCGTCCAAATTCCTTCTAAAAAAACTCCAATTTTGTCTATAAAAGAGTTCTCTAAACCTTCCTCGAGAATTCAAGCTTAGGATCTCTCGATTAGAGCTGGGATTCGAGTGCTTCTGTGGATGGTTTCTTGGGGATTTTTTGTTCATCCAGCCATGGGATCTCGCTAGAGTTGAGGTAGGGGATAAATCCTTCTTCTCCATCCTCTGTCTGGTCCCATGAAGCTTTTCTTTGATCTGAATAAGGCCAGTGAGTCATTGGATTTGTGAAGAACAGGGCCTCCCCTATTTTTATGTTTCTTATTCTGCCGGGTTGACTGACCTCGCTGAGCATGGCAGTGATTTGGTTGCTGCTATGGGTTGCCCCAACAACCACGACTGCCATGGGTCGCCTTCCTCTAGTTGTCGTCATCCATGGTACTTTGTTTCCCTTTCTCTATTTTACCAAAGAAAGTGAGAGCCCCTCACATTCTCTTCCTATTCTCTCTCCTTCTCTCGCCTCTCTCTCTTCCTTTCCTCTCTCTAGGTTGGTCTAGGGGAATTTTGGTTGAAGGAATTTAGTGGACTGGTGCTCTATTCTATCATTAAAAAGAAAAAAAAGAAAGAAGAAGACGAGATCCCTTGTTTTCCTTCCATGTGTTCTCTCCCACTTTAATTTTCTCTCGTACCTTAGTGAGCCAATGAAGGATCTCTAATCCCTCTCTATGCACAGAAGGTTCCAAATTGGCATTGTCGTAAGCTTCCATCATGTTGACCTTCATTCTGATTATTGTTGACCACCTTAAAACTCATGATTGGCAATGCCTAATCTACTATCCTTATGGGTTATCAATTTTTCGATCTAATGAACTAGGTTGCACCATTCTAACTGATTCGAGAAATCACTTCTATGTCCAACTTTGATTCATCGATGAGTATGATCATTTGATCTAGAAAAGTCCGGCAAGAGGTTCTACATTATAGCTCTTAAATTGAGGTATAACTTAAATTTCATATTTATTTAGTCTTGAATTAAGTTAGATATGAAAATTAGATTTAAGAGTAATCAGAATATTAGAGCCTTGAAATAGGAATATAATAATAATTTATTATTTTTTATATTAATGGTTGATCGAGGATAGGTTGGAATCCTACTAATTGATTGGACATGCTAGGCATACACTATCAATGCTATGACTACTGAGTTTGTCATCAATAGAGATAAGAATTTTTGGATATGAACATTATTTTCTATAAAAATATTATAATGAATAATAATAATAATTTATTATTTTTTATCATCAATATTTTCTATAGTGGTGTCATAATTTTGTGAATGAATGTCATAATTTTTGTGAATGGATGTCATAAATTTTGAAAAAGAATATTTTTATCGTCCAAAATTTTAAGCATCGCAGAATATTAAATGCACATTGAAAAGTGATGGCTACGTGTTTCAATGAAATTATTCGGTACAATCTACGTTAATTTTTCTATATTGGTGTAACTATAATTACTTCTGATGGGAGAAGTTAAAAATCAACTCAAAAACCTTTGAGAAAAGTGAGCCCCAACAATAAAACATCGCTGCGACGAAAACAATTTCATAATTAAAAGCATTGCACACAAAATTTTTAAGATTGTATGTTAAAGCTAAGGAAGTAAACTTTTCTCGCCATGAACAGAACAATGACTATATTTTAAAGGCCAGACTAAAGCAGCCACTATTACCGGCTAAGGTAGAACGAACATTAGAGCAATTAAATGAAATAAACTTGTTACAATAAAAAACATATTCAAATGTGAAACTGAGTATTTCTTTAACATGACATATCCTTCTAACTTTTAACAAATAGATGATAAATATTATTTTTAATTGTATAAAAAATCTTTCTTGCAATGCCAGCATTATGGTGAAAAAATCGGTGAGAAATGCCGCTCCGGTTGCATTTTTTCATTTTACATTTCTTTGCTGTTCTTGATATGAATTAGCCTTAGAAGTCTTTCCTCACTAATTTCACAGTAGTTCTTATCATAGCAGGCAAAAGCGTTTCCCAGCTTTGGCTTGGTATCTATTGGGGATAAATTTCGCTCCTACTAAAGTCAAGTTCGGTGCCCAGCCTGATGCGATCAATAGCCATGGAAGAGCTTCGGCGACGCATCTTAGCCGAACTCCTACATCCAATCGAACTCCTCAGCGGTCGGGCCTCAACCGAAGTTCTTCAACTGATCGAATTCTTCAGCGGCCGAGCTTCATACGCCCAGCGGTCGAACTCCTCAAGCGACCATCCCTTCAGCCGGCCGAGCTCCTTCGGATAATCAGCGTCCGAACTCCTCAGCAGTTAGCAGCGGGCCGAACTACTTAGCTTTCGAACTACTTCTGATTGCCCATTCGCCGAGCTTCAGTCAGACTCCTGTAAGAGCTGAACTATCTCCGCGTCGTTACGACCGAGTTTCTAAGGAAGTCGAACTCCCGGTGGACTTTTCCAGCGATCGAGCTTCTAAGGAAGCCGAACTTCCAACGGAACCCTCCAGCGACCGGGCTTCTACGAAAGTCGAACTTCCTGCGGACCTCTCCAACGATCGAGCTTCTACGAAAGTCGGACTCCCTACAGACTTCCCAATGGCCGAACTCCTTATAATGGATTCCTGTAGGTGATCTCGCCACGGTTACACGACAATAACAATCGGCAATAACTATCAGCATTTATCGGCAATAACGATCAGCAATAACGATCGGCATTGATCAGGACAGTTATGACGTCCATTAACTAAGGCGGTTACAACAAGCTTCCTCTATAAAAGGACCCTCCGAATACACTTAGGTCAGGTTCTGAAAATCCTTTTCTCTTTCTCTATACTCTACCGAGCATTCCATTCCTGTTGACGGGAACTGACTTGAGCGTCGGAGGGTCTTGTCGGAGCCATCTCCCACCGGCTCCGAGCCAGACTTTGTTTTGTAGGTCCCCGACGGCGACCTCATCGGCGTCAATTCCGGTGGACTCCGACGATGATCAGTTTCTACATCAACAGGAAGCAAACTGTTGTTGCTTTTGCTTCTTCTTTATTTGTTTCAGTTTGACTCACAAAATGAATTTTGCCATAATAGTATCAGCGATGGCACTAATAATAATAGAACTGAACTGACAATTTTGACCCTGTTGTTAATTCTATAGCTAATAATCACACTCAATTATTGTTGTGTCCAGTCTAGACCTACTGCAATCACCTATATATAATTGTCAGCCATAGTACATATTATTAGAAACATGTTAAGAAGAACCATCAACCAATAATTTCCCCAAGATTAAGTGAGTTTTTTGATCTTGCATCATAGGGAATCAAAATATAGTGAAATAAAATCAGGGATGAGTCCAAACCTGACATAAAGCCATGCAATAGTTTTGCAGGTACTCAGATATACACCCATCCCTCTCCTTCGATCCAGCAACCCGGCGGTCAAACGAGACTCCTACGCTGAATTTTGGTGATCAGCATCTCGAACTCATTAGACCCTGTATGGTATCCTTGGACGGCTATCTCTTGTCCACGGTCCAGCTGATGATGCAAATTAATACGCTCTGGCTTTACCATTGAGAACCGGTTCCTTTGAGAGCATATCAAACATCAATAATTTAATTCATAATTTGAGCAGAATACTTCAATTTGTATTATATGGATCTTGTTGCTCAAAACATATTATGAGGATCTTGCATTCCTCCAAAGATTAACAAGAATCTATTCATCTACTGAAAAATGATAAATTTAGAAATAAATAAAACAACCAAAGTCATTGCAACATGAAATTTGTTCGGTCTGGATCACGTTGCAAGGGCGCATAATAGTTTGTTTATATGTTTGAAGTATATCGTACTGTATGAGTTATTCCATTTAAAAAGCAAACAATCTATTCAATGTCAGAAAATACTAATAGTGATATACCAAGTGACAAAAATACTAATAGCGTATGCCAACCATTGGTGTCAAGATCGAAAAGAAGATCGCATTTTTACGGTATCATAATTCGGGGATAGATGCAGCTAGGGGCCGCCGACGAAGGTAGACGGAGAAACGTCGAGAAGGCGCCGCGAGGCTCGACATGGAGGGGGATGATCTCGTCGTGCGCACTGCATGTTAGAGGGCCCGGCGGCGAAGATCTTGCGTCTTCGTCTGTTCATTATTTTGTTTTATTATTTCTGGAGTCCTGCGATAATAACCGAAAAAAATGATAAAAATACGACGAAAACCGGGATCTTAGGTGGAGATCGTCTAAGATTCTAAGGCAGAATGCAACCAGAGGGGATCAAGGCCGGCGAACCCGCGGCGGAGGAGAGGGCGGAGCGGCGGCGGGGATGAAACCTTAAGGAGACCGGAGCGGAGTGACGGAGAACGCGAGTAATTTCTTAGAATAGTGTCATTTTTAAATTTTTTTTTTCTGTTTTGACGTTGATTTCAACTGATTTCTGGGGGCGGTGTGTTTGGAAAACGTCATTTTAAATAACGATTTAAAATTAAAAACGTCGCATCAACGGGCGATTTTAATGCCATCCCACGCTGGAAACATCATATATTTTATAAAAAAAAAAAAAAAAAAATTGGAAATGCCCCGCTTTTAGAAGCGCCTTAACAGATGGCGCTTTTAAAATCTCCGTTCCGATGGACGCTTATATAAGCGCCATTTTAAATGATATTTTTAATATCCCATTCCCACCCATACTGTGCTATTTGATGCTAAGATGTCGGATGATTGTTTGAGTATAATCCTACTCAAACTTGAGCCACCAGGGGATCTTTTGATTCTCTCTTATCATCCATCATGGATAGCTTTAATTTTTAAGGCTCATTTGCTGTATTCATTGGGTACAAATAAGATCATAATCAAACATGGGACAAGCCTGTGGAGAGAAAGTAGAGAGCAATAGGAGAACAGTGACATCAATTAATTTTTTTTTTTGCCAAAAGAATGATATAAAATAACCATATGCTTGGTTTGGTAATTCAAACCAAGTATGAAATTTCATTATACCCCTTATAACAAATTTCATTTATCAAAAGATTGACATGAAAACAACCATATTTTTATTTTAACATAAAATAATAATTTTTTTTATCAAAAAAGTATGCTTGGTTTGGTAATTCAAACCAAATATGATATTTCACTATGCCCCTTTATAATCATATGCTGAATACTTTGATAAAATTATGATGAAATTTTGACAGCATCTCTCCTCTAAATAAGACAACCAAAATCATAACAAAATGCACATCATGATGCTTTCATATTTTTTTTCCAAACTCTAATAAACCTGTTCAACATTTACAAGATATACAAAATAATAATTAAGCTACCTCAGCCAGATAGTAGGTATAGAAGGATACAAATATATACAATGAAGTTATTTAATTGTATAAACTAGTGTTCTCATACAAATGACCAAGCTAAACTATGATCATACAACCTATGTACCACAAGATCGTGGTCCCCCACCTTCGTCGCTTTGACCTTCTTTAAAGGTCATCAATGACGCTTGGAAGTCCCTCTGAATCACTTGCGATGCATCCTCTTCTACATCAATAATGGGGTCTACTACATCAATATGAGTGCACCCTTACCCTCACCCTCGACCTTTGCATGCAGGTGGCCTACCCTCTGCCATAGCAAAACCTACATCTGGCTTTGGATCATCATGATGCTCATGTATATGCGATAATATATGATCTAGTGCCATTGATGAAGATGCCAAAAATGAATTAAACTGGCTTGATAATGGAGCAGTGTCCATCTACTTAGTGAAAAATGGCATAGATAATGATGGACAATCCTAACTGCTCATATTATGCTGCATCTCAGAGATATGTAAGGAGCCCTTATGCTATATCTCTGGAAAATATGGTGATGCTATAGCTGACCCAGTATGATAAATAGAGATATGGTTAGCTTATCCAATATCCTGATTTGTGCATCCGATAGTGTCATTCAATTGACCCAATATGACCAATCGCTTCGACTTATTGATAGCACCGATGGTATGTTGGTGAAAATTGCTATCTTGTTAAAATGCTCTGCATAAATCATATAACATAGTTAACAATTAGAAGTAATATGCAAACTTTATGAATTGAAATTCGATAAGTTATTAACATATAGCATAATTTCCATGGCCTTATCAAAATGCACAAAGTGGAACCCTCACCCTTATACCCTGAAACTGCATACTGAGGTTGCCCAATGACATGTACAGTAATGCTAAGAAACCAAGCCATGTAGTCCTTAATATATGGACGGCCTCCCAATATATGATTACCATAAACAATGTGATTTCGTCGTGCATTCCAAATGGTAATATACTCAGCATGCTTGATATGCCAATCAACATGAGCTTTCCCTCACCAATCAACATGAATATGAAGTCTCTAACTGATATCAAACTCTTATTGTATATCCTGACTCCAGCTAAATTGACGCAACACATGATCTCGAAGGTGCCACTCCACCACATCAAAGCAAATAAAGGGCACCCTAGCGAGCCATATATCATGTCAGTCTGTGCACATCTATGGTAATATGGACAAAATCTTATCCATGTATGGCTTTCACAAAAATTAATAGAGTTAAAAACATTCTGCGATTAGTAAGCACATTTTTTTAGTAGATTATGAATACTATAAAAGGATGTTTATATATTAATCAAAATTATCAGTCTATGTATATCAAGTAGTGTATCCAGCTAGCATCTATAAATACGTGCCATCTTCATTGATACGTAATGAATATTGAATGCAATGTTCCATTTGCTTGAACAAGTAGTAAGGGTATGTTCAAATTAATCAAACAAAATAGTATCATCAAAAGCACACTATCAAGCAACGCATCTAATAGTTGTATACCTATATCCTAAAGGTGCATCAAGCCTGAATGGAATATTGGAATCTTGCTACGGCAATGTTATCTTAAGCAACTGTCTCCTCAATGGGTTGATAATTGGCATCTTCTCTCAAGCCCTGCCAAATCGCACAAAATCATACATAATATGCCCTAATAATGCTATAAAAGAATGTAGAAAAATATGAATTCTATATTATATACTTGCAATAATATAAGATAACTACCAACCTCTAACTGGTCATGTTATAAACCATGGTACATAGCCTTGTAGAGATAGGCTAGGACTGTACTATCCAAACTGAGCCTACGAGCAAAGTATTCTAAATCCTCCAATCATGGTAAAACATCGACTTCATCTTGTTAGATGAAGTATCAAGTAAAAGAGCATCCCCTAGCAACCACAGAACCTAACCTCTGATATATTGTTGTACTATCTCCTTTGGTGCATCATCTCCAATCAGTAAATATCAATAGTAATGATCCAAACACTCTATCCTCAAGCCAATCATCTAGATTTTAGATGATTGAGCTAAATATAATTATACTTAGATTTTAATTGAATAAAATTATTATTCTAGTAATTTCATCATTTTGTGCATCTTTCTATAATGAACTCGCTGTAATGAAGTTTTAGGACTATTTAGACTCAACAAAGAAGGATTCATCATTTAGTTCTTAAACTGATCACGATCAAATGATTCGTTGTTACGTAGGACGGTAATGTTAATCAAGAGTAGATTGTTGTGTGCCAAAAGTATTGGTTGTCCTCTTAATCAAGAAGCAGGATGAGCTGTTATAACATGCAGGTAAAATATAGGGATACATTTCACTGATCGTGATCCAACTGCAGAGCTCTCTTTTGCCAAGATTGCTCGCGAAGAATATGAGTATATGTATCCCATAGACCTGAGATCATCATGGTAACTTACAAGCAACTCACTGTACTTAGATATTGGACTACCTAAATTTTTAATTCAGTGATAAAAGGCTACTAGTGCAGTAAAATACTTGGCTTGTCGATGCACGAGTCAAGATGGGATTAATCCATCCAAGTGTTGGTGCAAGTGCATTGCTGTATTTCAATTTAGTAAATCCTCGATCGAGATAGTACATATGATGGATGTTGAATTTTGAAAAATAATATGGATGAATTTTTAGGATTGACAGTTAACCCTAGATGATCCTATGAGCATCATGATCAAGAAGATGAATTATACGATAATCATATACCATAGATTCGTCGATGTTGCATTATAATTTTTGATTTATCCGAATGTTGGGTATCATTGCTAGATAGTCCCATCGATTGGTACAAGAAATTAGTTTCAGTGCTACCGACTTAGGATTCGAACCTATGAAATTACATACAATAGAAGTTCCTACCTGATTTGATGGTTGATCAAAGAATACCACCATATTGAAACTTAGATATTTATCGAAGGATTAATTAGTAATTAGATTGCGAATTAGTTTAATTTGATTGAACGATGAGAATTCGATTAAATCTGATTCAATTAAGTTTGACCTGATCTGATCATGTGATGATCTAATTGCTTAGGGAGATGGACCTTGATTTGATCAAGGATCGGACTTGATTAATTTTTAATTTGATTAAAAATTAATTAAGTTAAATTAAAGCCTAATATGATTGGATTTATCTCAATTTGATTGAATTCAAAGCTAGTTTGAATTCCTATCTCTCGCGCCATTGACCTTTGACCCATTCTTTAACTCCACGCACATTGAGAATGTGCGTGGGATTTCTCCATGCTAGAAGGAAGTTGTGCGCCTCCTCTTATCTACCTTTGATCTGGTCCAAGCATTGGATCAAATCAGATTGAGAGCAAGTTAAATTTTAAATTCAACTTGTGTTGGTTAGTTTGATTGAAACTTTTCAACTCCCTCTCATCCTCATCTCCATGCCTAAAACTCGCTTTCTCTCGCACATTTTTATGCATTCTAGATATGGGTGCACAGAATGAGAGTCTTTTTATGCATCAACATCTTGGGATTTGCACTGAAATGGATTAGGAGTCCTCTTGAATTTTGAATTCAAGAGATTGATTGAAATAAGTTCAACCAAATCTATCCTTATCCTCCCATGCATAGACACCTATTAAAAATAAATTTTTTTAGGCATGAAAAAAAAGGATCTATGTGAGAAATTAGATGAGAGGCCTTGGGTGTGCGTGAGGTATTGAAGGATTTCTGTGAGATAGAAATTAGAGAAGGGCGCTACCTTCTAGGCGTGAGGTTTTTCAAAGAAAGAAGAGTGTCAAGGTCCTTATGGGTGTGTGTTGAATCCTAGAGTGGAGACTCTGGATTTGGGTGGAAAGTTTGAGTGCCAGATCTCCATCGGCTTTCACTACTATCTCATCTTTTTTCATTGCATCTTCTGATTTTCAGAGCATTCGGAAGATCAGGAGCAGTTCATTGATTGGATTGATGAAGGTTAGCTATCGAAGGATTTAGAGAGGAGCTAGCACTCTGGAGGGACTGATTAGAACTAGGAGCTCCGTGTGGACTCACTATAGAGGTCGGATATGTATGCGGCTACAGCGCAATATGGGAGTGATTTTTTGGTAGATCTAAATTACGATGATCATCTACCCGCGCATAGGTACGTACTATGCTCTGAACATAGATCGATTAGCAAATACGATTTGCTGATCGATTATATTTTATTTTTTTAATTCATATTAACATGTCAAAGATTTTGAGTAAAATTTTATGATTAGATTATAGCATGCATAAAGTTAATGTAGATTAATTTTGCTTCTATTGCTATATATTTTGAAAAAATTTCGAGAAGTATGCTCAAAATTCTGCTAGTTTTTCTTCAAATGATATTAGAGCAATAAGTTGCTCGACATATTTTTATATAAATTAGAAAGATTTGATGTGTAACATAATGATCGCACGGACTGTAGGTTGTCCTGCTGTAAGGTTTACTTTTTTATAGTGGAGAGGTTGTCCTGGTACGTTGCGATCTATAATATTGATCATAAAATTTTAGATATGATCTAATAAATTTTTATGATATATTTTGAATTAAATTTAATTTAAATTTTATCATGAATTAGTATTTAGATTAGATCTAAATATTTCATAATTTTTATGTAATATACATAGATTTAGATTAAACCTGAATAGAATCTTGTGAAGATTCTGTTCGCTGGTCGAGCCAGTTATCTTAGGAATTAAGTCAGTTTAACTAGCGTACTAGTTTGAAATGGTCTCTAGACTACTACTCCAGTTAGCTCAGTCAGAAATCAAGCTGGCTTGATTTTTACTCAGGCCAGTTGGGATTGGATCCGAGCTAGCTCGATTGAAAGTCAACCTTCTAGACTTTTGCTCGAGCCGCTGTCTCAAAATTTCAGCTGACTCGACTTATGATCGGGCCAACTCGGATGGGATCCGACCTAGCTTGATGAAATATTGGGTTTCTGATTTCTTCCACTCAAGCCGGCTGTCTTAGGGATCGAGCTAAGCTTGGCTTCTACTTGGGCCAGCTTGGATGGGATCCGAGCTAGCTCGATTGAGAAGTTAGTTAAAACTATTTGATGGCTATTTTTGATCGAACAAACCTATAACTAGTACTTATTTATGAAATAAGCTGATCCATTTTTAAAATGAGTCGACCTGTTTAGTGAAACAATGCTAGGTTGTAAAGAATCTTTCAAAAATTAAAAATTATTTTCAAAATACCGAACTCCAACCCATCAGCCTAAAACTTAATTATAAGAATTAAGTGTTATCTAGTAGGATCTAGAATTATGAATTAAAGATTCTAAGATAAATTCATAACTCTATGGGTTAAAGGGTTAGATGAATTAGGTCCATTAATTGGGTTAGACTTAAGATTAGTTAAAGAATGAATTAATCTAGAGTAGTTAATCAAATCTAACTAAGTATTAACTTAGATTAGGTCAAGGACACTCTAGACTCAACTTCAATAGTTGTAGTTGAATGAGTCTATGTCTTTAATGAGACCAAGATGGACTTAATTCATGGCTAAGCGGTCTAACCCATAATTACTAGGTTGATCTAATTAAACCTAATTAATCGGTTGATGTCCAAGGTAAGTCTGGCAGTTTAGATCGGTGATTTTTAATTGGAAGCTACTTGCACTGATTCGATCTTTGATAAGTTAATGACATACCCTTGTATTGATCTCATTTACCTAGTCGACTTGATCGATTAGAATTTGATTAGATTACTTGGTGATTCGAGCTGATCCATATCACTAGAAATCAGTTTAACTAATTTCAATTCAGTAAGACTAAATTAGGTGCCCATGGATCTAAATTAATCATAGTCCTAACCTATTGACTTGGTAAAGTCAGTGAAAGGATTTGACTTGATGAAGTCAGTGGAAGAAATATGGTCCGTATCCTTTCTATCTCAAATCATAAGTAAATTAAATCTTCTAAATTATTAGGTCCTTAAAATGATAAGATTATGGGGATAACTGAGTCAAAGCCTCCCATTAAGGTGAATAGTAATGAGTCCAATTTTTTAGATGGATATTAAAGGTATCTTACGCCTGGTATTCATCTGGATATTCAAATTTCTGTCCATCATATGATGATTAGGTCATACTCTCTGAATAGCAATCAAGTTAGCCAGAGCTTTCCTCGGACCTGATTTTCGTTCGCTTGATGCACCGAAGTCGATCATGTTAATGGTTAGACCTAATCAGACCTTTTCAGTGAAGGACAAAGCTTATTAAATTGGCTTCTAGGATAAAATCTAAATTACTAAAAATTATTTAAAAAAATAATTAATTATGAACCTACCTGTAGATGCATGTGGGTTAGTCAGAGCTTTTCTCAAATCTATTTGTATTCTATGTGGATTCTAGTACTCACTAAAAGATTAGTATAATTTTTTGAATTGGAGGTAGAGTCTACCAATTTATTTAAAAATAATGGAAGAACCTTTAGATTTAAGTTTAAGTCTTTAGGATTAATTAATTTAAGTACTAATAAGATTTCATATTTTTCTTTCAGATAAATAGAATGGCTAGTGTAAATCCATTCCATTCACTGTTGGACAGTGATAAGTATTTAGAATTTAAAAATGAGGAGTCTAGTGTTGATCATAATCAGGCAGACCTAAAGAAAAATTATCCTCTTGATCCAAATAGGCCAAGAGAAATCAGCAAGTAGTTATTGATCAAGGCTATTATATGATAACATCTTATAATTTTTTCGTATGTGATACATCTACTTGGGTATTGGATATTGGGAGTCCATTTTATATATGCAATTCATTACATGGACTTCAAATTGATAAAAAATTTGAGAATGATAATAGATTTTTTAATGTTGAAAATGGAAGTAAAGTTTTAGTCCTAGCATTAAAAACTCTTGAACTATTTTTTAAAAATAATAATGTTATTTTAAGTGATGTCATTATTGTCTATCTTTTATGACGAACATAATATCTATTGGACTTTTAGTCCAGGATGGTTATTATTTATCAATAAAAAAAATTATTATGATATCATTTTGAATGATATTATGGTAATGCAAGAATAATTAAAAAATAATATTTATATTTTTTCACAGTCTATTAGTGTAATGTACATGTCTAATAAACATCCAAAACTAGATTATATCTTCGATGCCTATCTTTGGCACTATAGGCTCAATCATATAAACAAGAATATGATCAACAGATTAGTCAAGAAGTATATCCTTGACATCGATAATTATGAATTATTGAATATCTATGAGTCCTATCTTCTGGGTAAGATGACCAAATCATCTTTTACTAGAAAGGATGAATGGACCACTGATCTTCTAGGTCTAGTACATACTGATATATGTGGATCTATGAACACATATTCTAGAGATGGGTTCTACTATTTTATTACATTTACTGACGATCTATTTAGGTATGGATACGTCTATCTTATGAAAAGTAAATTCGATTTATTTGAAATGTTCAAATGATATCTAAATGAGGTGAAAAATAACTTGAGAAGAGTATTAAAACTCTTCGATCTAATCGAGGAGGTAAATACCTTTCCAACGAGTTTCTGACATATCTAGGAGAGAATGAGATTTTCTTACAATGGACCCCTCCTAGAACACCACAATATACTGATGTATTCGAAAGGAGAAATCGGACCTTGTTGGACATGGTTTGGTTCATGATGGGATTTGCAAGTCTGCCAATTTATTTTATTTTGAACAATGTTCCAAGCAAGTCTGTTGTAAAGACTCCATATGAGATATGGAATGTTCGTAAGCCGACACTCGCTCACCTTAGGATTTGGAAATATCTGACTTATGTAAAATATTTACAGTCAGCAAAGCTTGGACTTAGGTTCGGAAAGTATTTATTTATAGGATATCCCAAGAAAACTAGGAGATATTACTTCTATCTTGCTGAAGAGTAAAAGGTGTTCGTTAGCAATAGAATAATCTTTTTGGAAAAAAAATTTCTTATGGAAGGAATAGCTGCCTCTAATGTTGAGCTTAGTGAAGTTCGACATGTAGAAGAATCGACATATTCTAGTGAACCTATAGAACTTAATTTGATAAGATCAAATTCAGAGCCTATTATAGAGGCACCCTTGAGCAGATCCGGTAGAGTACCGCATCAACCAGATAGATACTATGATTTCTTGGTCCAAAATGGTGATCCTATTAAACTTGATGAGAATGATGAGAATTCGATCACCTACATGGATGTTATGCAGAGGACCGACTCTGATAAGTGGCTAAAATCCATGAAGTCTAAAATAGAGTCTAAGAAGGTCAATAGTATATGGACACTGGTTGATCTACCTGAAGGGATAAAATTTATTGAATGCAAGTAAATTTTCAAAAGAAAAAAGGGATGCGGATGGGAAGGTGGAGATATATAAGGCCCGTCTGGTTGCCAAAGGATATCGTTAGTATTATGGTATTGACTATGACGAGATATTTTTTCAGTGGCAATGCTCAAGTCCATTTGAATTATGCTTGCGATAGCAGTATACCTAGACTATAAGATCTGGCAAATGGATGTGAAGATGGCTTTTCTTAATATAGAGATAGATGAAGAGGTGTATATGATATAATCTGAGGGGTTCATATCTACAGATGAGTCTAAGGTGTGTAGATTTCTAAAATCCATCTATGGATTGAAGCAGGCATCTCAAAGTTGGAACATGCATTTTAATAAGATGATCAGAATGTATGGTTTTGTTAAGAATGAAGAGAAATCTTATGTGTATAAATGGGCTAATGGTCCTATAATTATATTTTTTGTATTGTATATCGATGACATTCTCTTGATCAGGAATGACATTCCTACATTACAAGAAATAAAGATTTGGCTATCATCATAATTTTTCATGAAGGATTTGGGAGAAGCATCCTACATCCTAGGGATAAAGATCTATAGGGATGGATCTAAAAGATTGCTTGGATTATCCCAATCTACGTACATTGATACTGTGCTGAAAAGATTCAGCATGAAGAATTTTAAGAAGGGCTATCTTCCGACAGGCCATGAAATTTCTCTCTCGCAGAGGGATTGTCCAACAACTCCTCAAGAGAAAGAGCGTATGAGTAGAATACCATATGCTTCGATAGTGGATTCTATTATATACGCCATGATGTATACGAGATCAGACGTGGCACACTTACTAGGGGTAGTGAGCAGATACCAGTCTAATTCCGATGAGAATCATTGAAAGATTATGAAGACAATCCTAAAGTATTTGAGAAATACTAAGAACCAGTGGCTTATCTATGAAGATACTGACTTGAAACTTGTGAGATATATTGATTCCAGTTTTCAGTAAGAACACGATGACAGTAAGAATATGTCAGATTATGTATTTATCCTAAACGGAGGAGTGGTCTACTGAAAGAGTTTCAAGCAGCACATTATGATTGATTCTGTATACGAGATGGAGTATATCATGGTATCTGATGCTGCGAAAGTTCATTAACGAGTTGGGAGTGGCACCCTCCTTGGATGGTCTAGTTCTGCTTTATTGTGACAGCACTAGAGCCATAGCTCAAGCGAAGGAGCCGAAGACATATCAATACACCAAATATATTCTGCATTGCTACCATCTTGTATGAGAAATCATAGAATGATGTGACGTCGAGCTTCAGAAGATCGACAGAAAGAAGAACGTGGCCAACCCATTTACTAAAGCTCTCAGAATCAAAGAGTTCAATAATCATAAATGAAAGATGGATATTCGATACTGTTCTGAGTGGCTTTAGTCTAAGTGAGAGTTGTTAAAAAATGTATTCTAAAGTCAATCATCTAGGTTGTAGATGGTTGAGCTAAATATAATTTATACTTAAATTTTAATTAAATAAAATTATTATTCTGATAATTTCATCACTTTGTGCATCTTCCTATGATGAAGTCCTTAGAACTATTTAAACTCGATAAAGGAGGATTTATTATTTAGTCCTTAAACTGATCGTGACCAAATGATTCGTTGTTACCTAGGACGACAACGTTAATCAAAAGTAGGTCATTGTGTGCCATAAGTGTTGGTTGTCCTCTTAATCAAGAAGCATGATGATGCTGTTATGGCATGTAGGTGAAATATAGGTATTGGGGATAAATCCTGCTTCTACCGAAGTCCAGTTCGATGCTCAGTTTAACACAACCAGTAGCCATGGAAGAGCTCCTTTGGACTCTCAACGATCGAGCCTTAGTCGAACCCCTTCAGTTGGCCGAACTCCTCAACGACCGAGCTCCTTCGGACTCCCAGCAGTTGGGCCTTAGTTGAACCCCTTTAGTTGGCCGAACTTCTCAGCGGTCGAGCTCCTTTGGACTCCCAATGATCGAACCTTAGCCGAACCTCTTTAGTCGGTCGAACTCCTCAGCGGTCGTGCTCCTTCAGGCTCCCAGTGGTCGGGCCTTAGCCGAACTCCGTCAATCGATCGAACGCCTCAGCGATCGAGCTCTTACGGGCTCCCAACGTCCGAGTCTTAGCCAAACTCCTTCAGCCGACCGAATGCCTCAGCGGTCGAGCTCCTTCGGACTCCCAATGGTCGGGCTTTAGCCGAATCCCTCCAGTCGGACTCCTGCCAGACATCCCCTTCGGTCGGTCGGATTTCTCAGTGGTCGAGCTTCAGTCGGACTTTTGCAAGATTCAAACTCCCTCCACGCTCTTCCAGTCAGATGCCTGCGGGAGCCGAACTTCCTCCAAGCCTCCTCAGCTATCGAATTCCTTCCAAACTCTCCAACGATCGAGCCTTAGCTGCACTCCTCCAGCCAAACGCCAACGAGAGCCAAACTCCCTCCGCACTCCTCCAGCTGAACTCCTTCCGAGCTTTCCCTCGATTGAACTCCTTCAGGAGTCCGAGCATCCCTGGAATTGATACATACCGAAGTCCACCGATCAATGCCTGCTTTTTTAGAGCCACGACTATTAAATCTGGATGAACTATCACCATCAGTCTGTCACAGACGATGCGATCGGATGACATGACCACTAGCGACACTACTCTCTCCATAGCCAGCCTCGTGGGGCCCACGACCCATTAGTATGACTATCACTATCTGTCTGACGATGCCTTCCTCTCCGTACCAAACTCCATGCGGTCCCGAGCGGCCTACAGTCGGACGATATGGCCATCACCATCAATCAAGGTCCATCTATATAAAAAGGATCCTCCAGATATGCTAACACTAATCTCTAAGCTCTCCTCTTCTTCTCTAAACTCTATCAAACTCATTCCAGAGCATTCCATATCTGTTGATCAGAGCTGACTTTATCATCGGAGGATCCCATCGGAGCCACCCCCCACCAGCTCCGATCGGGATTTTATTTTGTAGGTCTCCGACGGTGACCTTGTCCACCTCCACTCCAGCTGAATTCGATGATGATCAGATTCTGCACCAACAGATTTGGCGCTAGAGAAAGGGCTCAAACCTCTGAGATTTTCTCGTTCTTAAAGGAGTGCTTGGCGATGATTTCTCTCTTCCCTCTCTGGAGACCTCCCTCCTTCCTCTCTGAAGTTTTTTCCTAAGAGAAAATACCTCCCAGGAGGGCTTCGACTCGACGATCGACGGCCTCTGCAGTTCGATCCTATCCAGATCCGTCTGCTCCTGCTTTAGCCTCGGTAGCTCAGGTTCTACCTGTACCCACGGTAGATGTGGAGCAGTTCGATCTACTTATCTAACAGATCCGTGGCCTCACAGAGGTAATGCAGGATTTTATTTTGCAGATCTCCGATGGTGACCTCGTCCACCTCCACTCCAGCTGAATCTGATGACAATCAGATTCTGCACCAACAGATTTGACGCTAGAAGGAGGATCTCATTCACCTTAGACGAGATGGGGGGAGAGGCACAAATGACGGTCCGATTGTACCCCCACAGCTCATTGGGAACAGGAGGAGAACCTCGTCCTAACGCGAGCAAAGTCGAAGGCCTCGTTCACCATTAGATGAGATGAAAAGATTTGATGCTAGAAGGAGGGCCTCATTCACCTTAGACGAGATGGGGGGAGAGGCACGAATGACGGTTCGTATGTGCCCTCATAGCCCATTAGAAATAGGAGGAGAACCTTATCCTAGTGTAAGCAAAGTCCAAGTATGAGCTCCGAAGTCTGCAAAAGATGAGATCTCCCTCGAGCGCCCGAGTCAACCTCGATCAGGGATAAGATCTCTCCCGAGCAACGACGACAACCTCGACTGCAGGAGAAGAGATCTCCCCCGAGCACCCAAGTCAACCTCGGCCAGAGATAAAATTTCTTCCAAGCGACCACAACAACCTCGGTCCGAGCGATCGAGCCAACCTTGATCAGAGAAAAGATTGAAGACAACCTCGGCTAGAGATAAGATCTCTCCCGAGCGACCGAGACAATCTCGCTAGAGATAAGATCTCTCCTGAGCAACCGGCAATAACCTCGACTAGGGATAAGATCTCTTTCGAGCAACGGCGACAACCTCGATTGTAGAAGAAAGAGATCTCCATCGAGCGCCCCAAGTCAACCTCGACCAGAGATAAGATCTCTCTCGAGCGACCGAGCCGACCTCGGTCAGAGATAAGATCTCTCCCGAGCAACGGTGACAAACCTCGACTAGGGATAAGATCTCTCCCGAGCAATGATGACAACCTTGACTGCAGGAGAAGAGATCTCCTCCGACGCCCAAGTCAACCTCGACCAGAGATGAGATCTCTCCCTGAGTGACCTGAGCCGACCTCAGCTAAAGATAAGATCTCTTTCGAGTAACGGCGACAACCTCGACTAGGGATAAGATCACTCCCGAGCAATGGTGACAACCTCGGTTGTAGGAGAAGAGATCTTCCTCGAGCGCCCAAGTCAACCTCAACCAGAGATGAGATCTCTCCCGAGCAACCAAGACGACCTTGGTTAGAGATAAGATCTCTCCGAGCGACCGCGACAACCTCGAACCGAGCGCCCGAGCCAATCTCAGCCAAAGATAAGATCAAAGACAATCTCGATCGAGAGATAAGATCTCTTTCGAGCGACCGAGCCAACCTCGGCCAGAGATAAGATCGGAGATAACCTCGGCCAGAGATAAGATCTCTCCCGAGCGACCGAGATAACCTCGATTAGAGATAAGATCTCTCCCGTGCAACGGCGACAACCTCAGCTAGGGATAAGATCTCTTCTGAGCAATGGTGACAACCTCGACTGTAGGAGAAGAGATCTCTCCCGAGCGTCCAAGTCAACCTCGATCAGAGATGAAATTTCTTCCAAGCGATCGAGCCAACCTCGGCTAGAGATAAGATCTCTCTCGAGCGCCCGTATTAACCTCGGTTGCTAGAGACAATATCATCTTCGAGGAGCTCAACCTCCGACCTCGACCATAGGAGATGAGATGTACTTCAACCTCGGTTGGAGATGAGATCTTCCTCGGACTTTAACTTCAATATCAATCTTGGCTGGAGATGAAATCCCTCCCGAGCTTCGATTTGAACCAGTACGGAGCCCAGAAGAGGACTTCGACAGTCGCCCTTTCTGCACTCCCTTCCTTCGAGTTTCAAACTCGAGAGTGGAGAAACTATTGTTGGAGATAAATCCTGCTCCTATCGAAGTCCAGTTCGATGCTCAGTTTAACGCAATCGATAGCCACGAAAGAGCTCCTTCGAACTTCCAATGGTTGAACCTTAGCTGAGCTTCTTCAATCGATCAAACTCCTCAGCGGTCGAGCTCCTTCGGACTCCTAACGATCGAGCCTTAGTTGAACCCCTTCAGCTAATCGAACTCCTCAACGGTCGAGCTCCTTCGGGCTCCCAACGGTCGGGCCTTAGCCGAACCCCTTCAGCTGATCGAATGCCTCAGTGGTCGAGCTCTTTCAGGCTCCCAGTGTCTGGGCCTTAGTCGAACTCCTTCAACCGGCGAATGCCTCAGCGGTCGAGCTCCTTCGGACTCCCAATGGTCGGGCCTTAGCCGAACCCCTCCCATCGGACTTCTGTCAGACATCCCCTTCGACCGATCGGACTCCTCAGCGGCCAAGCTTCAGTCGAATTTCTGCGAGATCCGAACTTCCTCCACGCTCTTCCAGCCAGACGCCTGCAGGAGCCAAACTCCCTCCAAGCCTCCTCAGTGGTCGAACTCCTTCCGAACTCCCCAGCGATCGAGCCTTAGCCGCACTCCTCCAGCCAAATACCAACGAGAGTCAAACTCCCTCCACACTCCTCCGACCGAACTTCTTTCGAGCTTTTCCTCAATCGAACTCCTTCAGGAGTCTGAGTTCTCCTAAAATTGATATGTACCGAAGTCCACCGATCAATGCCTGCTTTCTCAGAGCCATGACTATTAAATCTAGATGAACTATCACCATCAGTCTGTCACAGACGATGCGATCGAATGACATGGCCACTGACGATACTACTCTCTCCGTAGCCAGTCCCATGCGGCCCACGATCCATCAATATGGCTGTCACTATCCGTCTAATGATGTCTTTCTCTCTGTACTGAATTCCATGCAGTCCCGAGTGGCCCGCAGTCGGACGATATGGCCATCACCATCAATCAAGCTCCGTCTATATAAAAAGGATCCTCCAGATATACTAACTTTAATCTCTAAGCTCTAAGCTCTCCTCTTCTTCTCTAAACTCTGTCGAACTCATTTCAGAGCACTCCATATCTGTTGACCAGAGCTGACTTGATCGTCGAAGGATCCCGTCGGAGCCACCCCCACTAGCTTCGATCAGGACTTTATTTTGCAGGTCTCCAGCGGCGACCTCGTCCACCTCCACTCCAGCTGGATCCAACAACGATCAGATTCTATACCAATAATAGGGATATATTTCACTGATCGTGATCCAGCTGCGAAGCTCTCTTCTACCAAAATTGCTTGCGAAGGATATGGGTATAGTGTCCTTTAGACCTGAGATCACCATGGTGACTTGCAAGCAACTCACTGTACCTAGGTACCAAACTATCTGAATTTTTAATTCAGTGATGAAAGGCTACTGGGTGCAGTCTAGTACTTGACTTATTGGTGCATGAGTCAAGATGAGATTGAACCCTCCAAGTGTTTGAGCAAGTACATCACTGTATTTTAATTTAGCAAATCCTAGACTGAAATAGTATATATGATGGATGCTGAATTTTGAAATACAATATGGATGAATTTTTAGGATTGGCAGTTAATCCTAAATCATCCTATGAGCATCATGATCAAGGGGATAAATTATACTGTAACCATATGCCATAGGTTTGTTGATGTTGCATTGTAATTTTCAACCTATCCGAATGTCGTATACTATTGCTAGATGGTCACATCGATTAGTATAGAAAATTAACTTCTATGCTACCGACGTAGGATTCGAACCTATGGGGTCACACACAATAGAAATTTCTATCTGATCTGATGATTGATCAAAGAGTCCCACTAGATTGGGACTCAGATATTTATTGAAGGATTAACTAGTAATTAGATTGCTGATTAGCTCAATTTAATTGAGCAATGAAGATTCGATTAAATCTGATTCAATTAAGTTTGACCTAATCTGATCATGTGATGATCTAATCGCTTAGGAAGATGGACCTTGATTTAATCAGAGATTGGACTCGATTAATTTTTAATTTGATTAAAAATTAATTAAGTTGGGTTAAAGCCTAATATGATTGGGTTTATCCTAGTTTTAATTGGTTAAGATAAATTGGTTTGGATGAAACCAATTTGATCGAATTCAAAGTTAGTTTGAATTCCTATCTTCCTGTGCCATTGACTTTTGACCCATTCTCCCAATGTGCGTGGAATTTTTCCATGCCAGAAGGAAGTTGTACACCTCATCTTATCTACCTTTGACCTAGTCCAAGCATTGGATCAGATCAGATTGAGAGCAAGTTGAATTTTGAATTTAACTTATGTTGATTAGTTTGATTGAAACTTTCCAACTTCCTCTCATCCTCATCTCCACGTCTAAAGCTCTCTTTCTCTCGCACATTTTTATGAATTCTAAGTATGGGCATGCAGAATGAGAGTACTTCTACTCATCAACCTCTTGGAATTTGTGCTGGAATGGACTAGAAGTCTTCTTAAATTTTGAATTCAAGAGATTTGTTGAAATAAGTTCAACCAAACCTATCCTTATCCTTCCATGTATAGACGCCTATTAAAAATGAATTTTTTTTAGGCATGAAAAAAGGATCTACATGAGAAATCAGATGAGAGGTCTTGGATGTGCATGAGGTATTGAAGGATTTTTGTGAGACAGAAATTAGAGAAGGGCGCTATCTTCTGGGCGTGAGGTTTTTCAAAGAGAGAAGAGTGTCAAAGTCCTTATGGATATGTGCTGAATCCTAGAGTGGGGACTCTAGATTTGGATGGAGAGTTTGAGTGCCAGATCTCTACCGACTTTCATCACTATCTTGTCTTCCTTCATTGCGTCTTTTGATTTTCAGAGCGTCCAGAAGTTCAGGAGCAGTTTGATGATTGGATCATTGAAGGTTGGCTGCCGAAGGATCAGGAGAGGAGCTAGTACTTCGGAGGGACTGATCAGGATCAGGGGCTTCGTGTGAACTCACCATAGAGCTCGGACACGTGTGTGGCTATAGCACGATATGGGAGTGATTTTTTGGTGGATCTCGATTACAGTGATCATCTACCCGCGCATAGGTACTATAATCTGAACATAGATCAGTCAGCAAATGTGATTTGCTGAATGATTATATTATATTTTTTTAATTTATATTAACATGTTAAAGATCCTTAGTAGAGTTTTATGATTAGATCATAGCATGCATAAAATTAATGTAGATTAATTTTATTTTCGCTGCTATATATTTCAAAAAGATTTTGAGAAGCATGCTCAGAACCCTGCTAGCTTTTCATCACTCCTTTGGTGCATCATCCCTAACCCGTAAATGTCAATAGTAATAATCCAAACACTCTATCCTTGAGCATGAATGGTCAAAGAACTAGACCTCAGGCTCAAACCCTAATAATTGGATGCACATAGCCTACCACTCTGGAATACTAAGCATAAGATCAGCTTGTAACTGCAACTCCATCAACTGCTAATCTCATGAGTGTTGGAAATATGTTCCAAAGTCAATCGTCAGCCTGTTGATGGTTGTACTACTTGTATATGAATTATTAAATAATAAAAATTATTTTGATATTTTTTCATCATAAATTTTATTGTCTTTTAATGAACTCCTGTATTGTGATGAAGTCCTTAGGACTATCTAGATTTGATAAAGGAGAATTTGTCATTAGTCCTTAAGTTGTTCACGATCAAAAGATACGTTGTTATTTAGGATGACAATGTTTATCGAGTATAGATCGTTGTGTGCCATATAGATTGGTTGTCCTCGTAACCAAGAAGTGTTGAGATATTGGTATGGCATACAAGGAAGATATATGGGTACATCTGCACTGAACATGACCAACTCCGGAGTTTTTCTTATATTAAAATTAGCTCCGAAGGATATGGGTATAAGTGTTCCTTAGATTTGAGACCACTACGGTGACTTGCAAGCAACTCACTGTACTTAGGTATCGAATTATCTGAATTTTTAATTCAATGATGGAAGGCTATTAGGTGCAGTCTAGTACTTGGCTTGTTGGTGTGTGAGTCAAGATGGGATTGATTCCTTCAAGTATTGGAGCAAGTGCATCACTATATTTTAATTTAGCAAATCCTTGACCGGGGTAGTCCATATGATGGATGCTAAATTTTGAAATACATTGTGAATGAATTTTAGGATTGACAGTAAATCTTAAATCATCCTTTGAGCATCAAGATCAAGGGGATGAATTATATGGTAACCATATGCCATAGGTTCATCAATATTGCATTATATTTATTCGACCTATTCGAATGTCGGATATCATTGCTAGATGATCACATCGATTGGTATAAAAAATTAGTTTTTGTGCTACCGGCTTAGAATTTGAATCTATGGGATCACACATAATAGGAGTTTCTATCCGATCTGATGGCTGATATTGAGTCTCGATGATCTAAGACTCGATGGTCAAGAGTTTTATTGAATTGGAATATAGATGTTCTTCACAAGATTGTGGCAAATCATTCAATGTCTCTACTTCTCTGCTCACCAGGATATGACGTCCATTTCATAGGTCAGCGGCTGCAAGAAATGACTCCGAATCCTCTAATAAAACTTCGCGGCTTTTTGCATGTTGTAAGTTCTCTTTGATACTAAATATTTTAGAACTGGTTTGGTCCTTCATTTTTTTTTAACAATTTCAAATAACGCATACTGGACCATGCAATAGTATGGCTTTTGTCCAAGCATATTATACTTTTATTATTCAGAAGCTTAGGTGTTTTACTTTTAACATAGATGAACATGAAACAGGAAATGCCAACGAAAATCAAATCATAAACTTTACAATAAGGTTAGAGATAGAGGAGGGAGAGAGAACTGACCACGGGGGGAGGGGACAAGGACCAAGGTGACTAGCGACGATGGCCGGCAACAACAATTGAGGGTAGAGGGCAATGACCGTCAGTAGTTACCGACGATAATGGGGGCAGGCCGCATAGAGAGAGAAGAGAAAGAGAGAGAGAGAGAGGGACCGACAATAATGGACTTTTGGGGAAGAGGTTGACTATAATGACTGGAGCAGAAAAAGATCGATAGTGATGGACGTTCGCGCTAGAGAAAAAGGAAGGAGTTAAAAAAAAAAAAAAGGTTAGAAAAAGGCAAAAACGCTGGTAGTCGATTGTGGGGTTAGCAAACGATGATAAATGCTATTCAAAATAATATTTTTAAAATTATTATTTGGAATAGTATTTTTAGAATCGTTATTTGAAATAATATTTATATAACCATCATCATCAAAGTTATTTCTAAAAGTACCATGACATTTATATTTTTTTTAAAAAAAATTATTTTCAGCATGGGTTGCTAGGTTGGCTGGGATTGCACTAAAATCATCAGTTGGAATGATATTTTTACTATTTAAATTGCTATTCTAAATGGCATGTTCCAAACTCACCCACTCTCAGAAATAAGTTCAAATCAACACCAAAATAGAAAAAAAAAATTAAAAAGTACTATTCTAAGAAATGACTCTGAAGAACACAGACCTTTTGATGGGAGGATTTTTTTTTTTTTTTTTGAGTTGCGAGGTAACATACAATGGACAGGGGTTGCATATTTCATACGAAAGAATAGTTGACCTTCCTTTGCACAAATCCACCATTTGACCGCATAATAGTCTACATATGGGCACGATCATACTATCAACATCATGAAAGATTATTCTTTCACATGAAAGATACAATCCAAGCATCCAATGGTATTGGTTTATCAGAAAGTTATCACTACAAAAAAATACTTTGTGTACTACATGTGGTATAGTAAAATTGATATGAAGCGCACCATCTAATTATATTAGACTACATAGTTATCACTTTCTAATATATATTTAATATCTGTAGTTTCATTTTTTTCATTTGAAATTTTAAATGATGAAAATATTTGTTTTAAAAAAATTATAACATTCTGTGTCCATATTATGATATTCCACAGTAAAATTATGACATTTTGTCATAATTTTTCTACCAGAAGTCATGAAGAAAGAAAAGTATTTTCATCATTGAAAATTTATGAAATTTTTAAATGATAAGAATGCCTTTTCTTATGACATCCTATGTACAGAAAATCATAATTTGAGGGATGTCATAATATAACTATATGATATTATAATTTTTATAGAAAAAGAAGGATATTTTCGTCATTCAAAATTTCAAACAAAAAAATGAAACTACAGGCATTAAATGTACGTAAAAAATTGATGGCTATGTGGTCCAATCAGATGGAATGGTTATTTTTTATATCGAATGCAATGTACAAAGAAATTCTTATCACTATAACTAGCAAACCTATAAAAGAGTGGAGTAGAGAAATTTTTTTTTTTATAAGCACAGATAAATTATATTAGTTTAGTATGAATAAATTTAATAAAAATAAAAATAAAATATTTCTAAAATTAGTTGGAGCAGCTGATGCGTCAATCCAAAATGCATCAGATTGTGGCAAATCATTCAATATCTCTACTTCTCTACTCACCAGGATATGATGTCCTTTTCATAGGTTTGCCTGTTGTAAGTTCTCTTTGATACTAAATATTTTAGAACTGGTTTGGTCCTTCATTTTTTTTTAACAATTTCAAATAACGCATACTGGACCATGCAATAGTATGGCTTTTGTCCAAGCATATTATACTTTTATTTTAGGTGTTTTACTTTTAACATAGATGAACATGAAACAAGAAATGCCAACGAAAATCAAATCATAAACTTTACAATAAGGTCAGAGATAGAGGAGAGAGAGAGAACTGACCATGGGGGGAGGGGATAATAACCATCGGTGACTAGCGATAATGGCCGGCAACAACAATTGGGGGTAGAGGGCAATGACCGCCGGTAGTTACCGACGATAATGGGGGCAAGCCGCATAGAGAGAGAAGAGAAAGAGAGATAGAGAGAGATCGATAGTAATGAACTTTTGTGGGGAAGAGGTTGACTATAATGACTGAAGCAGAAAAAGACCGGTAGTGATGGACGTTCGTGCTAGAGAAAAAGGAAGGAGTTAAAAAAAAAGGTTAGAAAAAGGCAAAAACACTGGTAGTCGAGATTGTGGGGGTTAACAAATGATGATAAATGCTATTCAAAATGGTGCTTTTAAAAACGTCATTTGGAATAGTGCTTTTAGAATCGCTATTTGGAATGACGTTTATATAACCATCATCATCAAAGCCATTTCAAAAAGTACCATTTGTTATGACATTTATATTTTTTTTTTAAAAAAAAGGCATTTCCAGCATGGGTTGCTAGGTTGGCTGGGATTGCACTAAAATCATCATTTGGAATGATATTTTTACTATTTAAATTGCTATTCTAAATGGCATTTTTCAAACTCACCCACTCTCAAAAATAAGTTCAAATCAACACCAAAATAGAAAAAAAAAATTAAAAAGTACTATTCTAAGAAATGACTCCGAAGAACACAGACCTTTTGATGGGAGGATTTTTTTTTTTTTTTTTTTTTTTTTTTTTTTTGAGTTGTGAGGTAACATACGATGGACAGGGGTTGCATATTTCATGCGAAAGAATGATTGACCTTCCTTTGCACAAATCCACCGTTTGATCGCATAATAGTCTACACATGGGCACGATCATACTATCAACATCATGAAAGATTATTCTTTCACATGAAAGATACAATCCAAGCATCCAATGGTATTGGTTTATCATAAAGTTATCACTATAAAAAAATACTTTGTGCATTACATGTGGTGCAGTAAAATTGACATGGAGCGCACCATCCAATTATATTAGACTACGTGGTTATCACTTTCTAATACATATTTAATATTTGTAGTTTTATTTTTTCGTTTAAAATTTTAAATAATAA
Source organism: Cocos nucifera (assembly GCA_006176705.1). NCBI lineage: Eukaryota > Viridiplantae > Streptophyta > Magnoliopsida > Arecales > Arecaceae > Cocos > Cocos nucifera. The sequence goes on along the minus strand of QRFJ01002931.1, from coordinate 544,470 downwards.
AAAAAAATTCTAAAAAAGTTATAATATTCTGTGTTCATATTATGACATTTCACGATAAAATTATGACATTTTGTTATAATTTTTCTTTCAGAAGTCATGAAAAACAAAGAATATTTTCATCATTGAAAATTTATGAAATTTTTAAATGACAAGAATGCCTTTTCTTATGACATCCTATGCACAGAAAATCATAATTTGACGTAGGATGTCATAATATAACCACATGATGTTATAATTTTTGCGGAAGAGGAAGGATATTTTCGTCATTCAAAATTTTAAACAAAAAAATAAAATGTTAGGTATTAAATATACGTTAAAAATTGATGGCTATGCGGTCCAATCAGATAGAATGGTTATTTTTTATATCGGATGCGATGTACAAAGAAATTCTTATCACTATAACCAGCAAACCTATAAAAGAGTGGAGTAGAGAAATTTTTTTTTTTTATAAGCACTAATAAATTATATTAGTTTAGTATGAATAAATTTAATAAAAATAAAAATAAAATATTTCTAAAATTAGTTGGAGCAGCTGATGCGTCAATCCAAAATGCATCCATAGAGTGCCAAGCGGCAAAGGCCATCATGTAAGTTGGGATCTTTCGGATGCATGTTATACATTATAGAAGGTTGTACATATGTGGATGGACGACATGTTATCCATCTTATCTCTCAACCCACAATGGTTGAGATGCCACAACCATGTTTGTCCAGTTAACATACATGATGGGCAACAACCTTCTATTTCCAAAACAGGTAACACATCACCCATCCAAATATGCACAATTTTCATATTGCCAAATATACACTGCAGAGAATCTGCTGTAAAGGCTCCATCCATTGATCGACCCATGAACCAACAAGAATCTTGGATGCATAGGGATCTCAAAGCAAGTTTTTTTTTTTTTTACAAAAAAAAGAAGCTCACGTGATGGATGCATCTCGAGGACTCTTAATGGGAGTCTATCTCTTCTTCCTGGTTTTCATTGAAAGATGTCTTAGGGTTCACCGGACTCCAATGAAAATCTTAGAACCACAAAGATCAATCCTTATTTTTCTAAAAAAGACACCACTAAATTCCTTCGTGAAATAAGAAGACGAGTAAGAACGGACCGATGCAAACCAACACCCCATCGGTGTCAAATGCAAACACTAGTAGTATATTAGCTTGCCACCAAGCAAAAGTTTATCAATCAAGTAAACCGTAACCTATCACATCAAGCGAGCGAGTCCAAACGCTACCTCCACGATGTCTACCGGTTACGTGAAGTCCAAGGTCTCATTGTATATTAATCATACTAAATAAAATTCTGGGTGGCATTTAACCTCACATTTCATCAAAAAAAGAAGAAGAAGAAGTGCTTAATCTTTATTGAAAGATATAAAAAGGTTCTTTTTTCTCCATTTAAGAGGGATTAAAGAAGATAGATTACAAGAATGTAAAAAAGAAACGCTATGGAACCTAGGCTGATAGACCTAACAAAAAAGACTACATCATAGATTTCCTAATGCTACAGGAAAGCTTGGAAAAAAAAGAGGAGACGTTTCTGATTACAAAATTTATAGTAGAGGTTTTATGCTAATGCTATCTTCAAAACCTATCTCCATGTGCATTTCATTAATTTGTAGAGAAAAAATCCACAAACAATAGCGATGCTAAATAGGCCCTAAAATATCAAATGCCGATATAATTTTTTGAGGTACTCGAGTATATCACCAAAAATCCAGAATACATAGATTGAACTGGGATACGAATGAATGTGGAGCTTTTGGAGCGAAACCAACCGGATGGTTATAATAAAACTACATTCAAGGAGCAGATGAGTTGTGAATTCTAGTGGTCCATTAAAGAGTAAAAAGTTACCTAAATTCTACCCAGTTTTCCTATATATATTCTCTTGTAATGAGCATGATTTTGAATCTTAAATAGAGAGATACTTGGATTTAAGTGGCGTTCAGATTTTGCATAACTTTCTTGGGAAAAATGGACACGGTCCAAGTTTTTAAAAAACTTACAAAGGGATGCTATTTTGAATTGACCTAGCAATTTTTATTTTTATGGAAATGGAGGAAGTGAGACCGATTTATTGGGGTAATAGAAGTTTATTTACATAATTATAGATGGAACCATGAAGTATGATGATTAAAAAATCAATCACCATGACCAGGTCTACATGAGAGGAGATCAACAAGCAATAAAAATCTGTAGCTATTCAACTCTTTATTAAAACTAAGGTTTCCCCATGATTCAAAGGTGTGGAGAATTTTACTTGGAATATTATTGATAGAAGATTTTATTTTCTTAGCAAAATTCTTGAGTTTCTCTCAATCCAAATTTGCCACTAAAGTTCAGTGATCAGTTGGCCCATGCTCTTCTTGGATTTTTGCAGAACGAGAATCGTAGTCTTACATTGTCAATATTGTATGTATAGACTTATGATTATAGTAAAATTATTAATGATATTGGTATAGCTCATGATTGCATAAATTAAATCTGCTATCCGTGGCTGCTGGTTTGGTTCTACCATCACAAAGAGCTTGGAGGTTTGGAGGCTAGTCTCTCAATTTGCAGCGGAGTCTCAATGAAAACCAAATGCTTCCAATAAAATGGGCATTAAATGGTTTGGATGCTCGCTCCACACAAACTGGCATCCACAGCTTATAACCTCGCAACGCGACGCCACCCTTTATTCTTCAAAGCAAGCCAGCAAAACAATTTTGCTTTATCTAATGCTTCTGCCTTCCATATTGCTTTGTGAAATGGCAGAGAATGCGACCCCGGTTGATGAACTTGTAGTATGAATTAACAATATATTTACCTTTTTGGTAAGTTTCCACATCGACATGTCTGCAATTCTTGAAGGTCTGATATTAGAAAGAAAATCAAGCAAAAGTTTAAGCTACCTTGATTCATTGAGGCTAAATATGCCATGTTAACTTGTGTCAGCTCCAGTGTGATGCTTCTGAAGAATTCCTCCTATAGAAAGCAGGTGTTTTTGCCATTACCCAGTATGAAGGAAATGCAGTTCTAAAAGGTATCCAATTCTTTGCTAATGTCCTTCCGAGTTGGTAAGAGATTGGCTAAGGATCGTTCGATACGTATCCCAAGTTTCTTGGGAGAGTAACAAGCCTTGTTGATCTAATTCAACCATGATGTATCCTATCCTTTAGTTGATTTCCAAGCCCATTTTGCAAAGTAAGGCAAAATTCAAATTCCCAGTGCATTTTAATCTCAAATCCCCTTCTTTCTTTTCCCGACATAAACTATCCTAAGTTACTGAACAATGAAATCCATTGACAACCTCCTTCGCTTTCCACAAGAATCCATGTTTCTTTTGGCAACCCATCTAGATAATTTGAAGACGAACATATAATAAGAAGGAAGGGCTGTTAAGACTCTATTAATCAGATCATGGAGAGATGCACTGGTGGTCTGAAGAGTTCTCTCTCTCCAAATAACATCAGTATGAGTGGAAGGCATGTAGATTAGTAGAATATATCCATCACGTAGATTAGTAGAATAATTCTTGTTAAAATTATGCTTCATTCTTGCCCGCAAGACGAATTCCAACCATTTTCTTCTCTTTTCATGAGAAAATGCATGGTGCGCTCATCCATAATATTTAGTCCACCAAAAGCGGTGTCCAAATGACCAAGGTACGTATCCCCATCATCATACATCAAATCCAACATGCTGAAAGGCTCCAGATCGATGTATCGATTATTTGCCAACTTATGCATGAAACCTTAGGCAACAATTCTGAAGTACCTCTAGGATGAAACACTGGACATGCTAGACTTTCAACACAATGAATCGACACTAAGTTCTTGCATCCATGGCTAAAATGGTGCTCAAGTTCATGGGGTTCATGTACTCGGCAGAACCAGTCATGAACTGGCTCACAATGATCCGGTTTGCTCTCTCTGTGGGATGGAATGCATCCCAAAAGGCATGCAAGCTGCGGTTGGCACATAAGTTTGATGCCACAGTACATAGCCCAAGCCCATTGTAAGGCCCTTGCCCACAACATGCAACTTTTGATGTGACGAAACCTGAAATTTTTTTTATAAAACACATTGTTAAGATCCAGTGAATGATTGGGGACGAAGTTAGTCACAAGTATCCATAATGTTTCTTACCATACGCCTCTGGATCTGATATGAAGTCCATATGCGTCCTGAAAGGATCGGCAGAGATAAAAATGTCCGATCCAAATTGGCTGTTTAGTTCATTTAGAGTTTGGACCAACAGGGCATTGAATTGGTCTGCAGCCGTCTGCATCTCAGGGTCACAATCACCATTGAGACTTCTTTTAGCAAGGTTTGCCGGAGCACAGCCAAGGGGACCAGTTCCGGTGACCAGAACTCGACGAGCACCTAATTCATATAGTCTCTGCAATTGGACAGAAACGTTGCATCAAAAACTGGAGCAATGGTAATTATTTTTCTTTAAAGCCTTTCTTGTGCAAAGGTTTACCATGGCAATCAAAGCCTACATTACGGACCTCGTGAAAGTTTTTCGACAATGTTGAAATGATTAGTGATTCATTACTAGGACAACTAGTTGTTGGCCAGAGGTGGTTGACCTCAAACTCCAATTCAAATTTTGAGCAACCAAATTTCTATGTTTCGAAGTCTTATTTTGTGAGAACTACTTTTATAAAAGTTTATACGTGTGTAGTGCCATAAAACATGTAACAAAGATAACGAAAACAAGAAAACACTATTCATGATGTTCATTTTCACATTAAATCACACAAACTATGAATGAAGTTGAGCAGCATGAACAGATGGACCCTAGAAATGCGGAATATATGACTTATTATATATGCAGAGTTCAAGGCAGTTGCCATAATATAATTGGAAATTTCAGCATTGTTATGCATCAGATTTCCATGCTCTACAAGGATGAACCTTTGAGAAGGCAAAGAAGACGTACCGCAAGAATTTTCTTGTATTCAGAGATTAAATAGCGAACATAGTCAGGAAGCTCAAACTCGAGAGATCGTGCAGAAAATGGTACCCAGAAATAGTTGTTAACAAAGTCATTGCCTCCAAGAGTGATGAGCACAAGAGCTTGGTTCACAAGCTGCTTTGTCTGAGCCTGTCCAATGAGCGAGCTTACCCTTTGCTGGTACTGCTCAAAGTATAGCAACTGCCCGCTCATTCTGATAATGTTTGCCTGCAAACGTAACCAATATAAGTCGATCCATATCGCAGGTTCATCAACCTTTGAAAGAAAATAATCCATAATTTGGCTTACGAATTGAATTCCAGTGTCATTGAGAATTCCAACCCCTGCTGATGCAAAGTTAGCACCTACAAGTAGTTTTCGTCCTCGGAGCTCTGGGCTGAGGTAAGGCAATGTAGGTTCAGCACCAAGGTTCTCACCTGAGACATATTGAAATTGTCGGCCAAAAAAAATGGCAAACATAGATCATACCAAATTAAAGAGTGAAACATTCGTTAACAACGCAATAGAAGAAGTTAAAGTTAGACTCCTAACTGATAATATCAGGGATGTTGAGCCCATTAGAGAATCTGCCCGTCGGCTGGTGAGTCGGGTGGTCGATCCCGTAAGGAGGGAAGTCGGCACGAGCTGTGGTTGCCAGGTAGTTGTTATTGCCATTGTCGGCGAGAGAATCACCGAAAACAAAGAAGGCTCGAGCCTCCAATGTTGTTGAAAGGGTTCCTAGAGTTGTTAGGCCAAACAGGAAGAAGGCAAGAAGGAAAGAGGCATCCATGGTTGTAGAATGAGATGGTTTTGACTGGATGGGAGTCGTAACACTAGTAGTTAGAGGGACGTATATAGGGCTTCTTGCATAACTAACTCTTTCTTCTTCGACCTACTTACCAATAGAGTGGACGGAAGGGCCAGCAGAAAGTAATTAAAATCTAATAATTGCTTGCTCTATTAGGAAGTCGACAGTCTTCCACACCTCCAAGGTGGTTGATAGCTTGCGTTACCTCCTTTGTTCCATGTCTCAGATGTTACATCTATGAATACATGGACATAGAAGGCTCATTCCTGAATCGTCGTACTAGTAGCTCCAAGCTCCACTATATACATTTTTTGCTATGTTCTATGCCACATACTGCTCCAATGTTGGTTGATATTGATGTAACCACGAGAGCATAAATAACAACGGCATTCCCGCGACAATTAACATTGAGGTTCTAATCTTAGTGCCAAGGATGCAGCTAACAGATTATTGGACATCCAACTCTTCACTTACGAACTGGTGTAAGGTAGCTATTCTCCACCATGATATAAAAGGACTTGACTCATCCACCTTTAATTTGGTGTTCGTTACTGAAAAGAAAAGATAAGGATGGTATTCCATGTTTTCAGATTGTAATAAAGATGACTGGATCGTAAGCAAATTCTCTTTTGTAAATTGTTGAGATTAATCAAAATTAACTTAAACAAGTAATATATATGACATGTCAACTTCTTTATATTTATGCATGCATGTATGCATGTGTTTGTTGGGATGTATATCCTTCCACATAAGACTCCAGTAGAGTTCCAACTTTCACATTTTCATTTATAGTATAGTTCCAACCTTTTCATTGTCATATATGTAGTCAAATAGGTTGGTAGCTAGAGGCAGCTCAATTTTATCATGGTTTGCTACCATTAATGTTGAATCAGGCTTAAAGTTGTGTTTCTATCATGCATTAGGCCTTACTGAAAACACTGTTCAAATTATAACTTTTGAACGGAATCGTGTTATAGAACAACAATAATGCTACTACGAGGACCATATATAATGAAAGCCGCAAATTAGTGTACCCTCTCTCTTGAAAATTGAAGAATACTCACTAAACTTTTGGTAAGGCTGATGCTAAAGAACTCATATGAAAAGCACATTTAATTACCTCATTAGTTAGACCTACAGAATATTTTCCCCTTTTGCTACATGCACTGCTTAGTGTTAAGTTTCACTAATGGCTAAACATGGATGACCGCCGATCACATTTTGACAAAGGGCTGTTTTTATTATTTGGAAAGGAGGGACGGGAGGCAGTTCAACCAATGTCCTTAATGTTTCCAAAGAAAATATTTTAAAAAAATTCACATATAGCCAAAGAATAACGATGACCTCACCGCACGGTTGTGAGCGTCATAATAATTCTGCTCTTACGATTCTATTTAATAAGGTTTAGATTTTTTAAAATATTGATAATTTGAATAATTTTATATTAGATATCTAAATGCAGGTAGACTTGCATTTAATAAAGTACTGGTTAAGCCAGGCCTTATGGATCTTGGACTCATGACCACGGACATGGAAGCGTGCTCTCTCGACCCCACAGGTCGGTCGGTGCACGTGACGCGCATGATGCGGATGTGTGTGGCTCAGATTTTCGACCACATTCCAGCGTTCCACAGTGTTCCTGAGTTTAAATTTCAAACCAAATTTATTTCGCATTTGACTCCCGCATTTATAAAATAGGTGTTACGGAATTTAAATCTATAACGTAGATGCTAAAGATTTATTTCATGTTTGGCTCTCGCATTTGTAACGCAACGTAGGCGTTACAAAATTTAAATCTGTAAGCATTACATTTAAATACCGGTGTCATCGAGCTTTTATGGTATGCCTATGTTAGGCCACCGTTAAGGGCACTACGAGCCTCAGCAGACGTTGCTTGGAATGCGCCTATGTAAGGGCCCCAAAATACTGGTTTTCATGCCCATGCTCTTCTGCTTGTTTTCTTCTCTCCGGACTTGTTCTCTTCTTCCTTTCCTTGTCTTTCTAATATGGAAAAACCTTTCTGGGTCAAGAAACCACCTATAATATATGTTTTACACTAGAAAAAGTTGCGTGTGATTGAATAGCCAATCACCTATTGTAGAAATGAATGGCTGCCGTCCATCTCTTAACATGCATTGTTTGGCATGGCAACCGTCTTTGGCATAGCAATATAATGGGTGACATCCATCCATGATCATAGGAGTTATTAGCCAAATTGAATATACCATTCAGGTGCACTACGTACTGCATATTTATCAGACCAAGCTAAGCAATGCTAATTCAAATTATATGTTATTAGAGTTTAACATAAGTATTGCCTGTAGAGTTATGATTGCGAAAGAGTTTGGGAAAGACGGACCATTTATGAAAGAGCAGAAGTCTATTTTCCATGGTTTGGTGAGTTTTATTGTTTTTTCTTCAATGATATGATAATGACATTAGAGCGGATAAGGTAAAACTGTTCTTTCTTTCTTTCTCAAGCTAGAGGTACCGAGTGCATTTGGCCAGAAATATCTATTTAACTCTCAAGAAAGTTAAAATCATAATTTCTAGTTTTTAGGGCAGCCATGAAGCCGGATATTTGCATTGGAATTACTATAATTCCCCGGAACATTTTAATTGCAACGTCTCCATGTCCACCATCCCATTTAGATGTTTATATTGCGACAAAAAAAAAAATATCAACATGAATTTATCCCGTGTTTGCATTGCTGTCATGAAATTTCTAGCTAGTATGTGAGTCCAACGATGTTTTCTCGTTCTTTTCTCTATTTTGTTTGAATACCGGTTGCTCGAGCATGTGATTCCACAAACAAATAGAGAGTACTTAATCTTCTTATCGTGCCTCTATTGATCGGATAAATCCGATATTTTTTCTTTAATTTACCTCTTTTGTTTTTTCATCAAAATTTCTTATTTATGTTCATATTAAGACAGTTCGGTAAAAATTCTTATTCGATCAATTTAAATTTGCTTTCTTAGCATTTGATTCATATTGATGATTAAGCATTGAAGAGATGTAATTGGATCCTCGGTGAATAAACCCATTTATCTCCACCCCATGTTGGCTAGCTTTAGCCTTTTACTTCAGTCAAATGAAATCCTGTCATATGCTTATAGGCCATTGAACCAGCCAATCTGGAACCATGTTTCCTTCGTGGCAGATGTGAAGCCACAAATTCATCCGGTTGAGCCAATTTAGTCTCCAAATGACGTTAATGATCGTCGGATGATGAAGGACTTGATCTCTATAATTTTTTGTGGCGACGGTATTTCAGTCTTCCTCCAACCAAACTTTGGAGGTAAGGAAGCTGTGACATGCTGCCTCCAAATCTTTTCAGACATCCCTCAACTCAATCTTAAGAACACTAGTAGTGGTAGCAGTAAAATAAAAGCTAGCGGTGCAAAGTAATTAACAATAATGATCTCCATTAAGGACTCCAGCTCCCACCACATTTCCTGCGAGATTCTCACCATCAAATTGTTTTTTGGCGCAACCAGACCGTCGGGGGTCCCAAGAAACAAAAGAGGGCAGGAAGAAGCAGTGCTTTAGTGCTGCAATCATTTGAGATTTGCAAGGTCAGTGGTCACGCATCCAACGCTTTGGTACTCGAAATGTTCCAGGGCTGGGTCTGTCCGCGTACTCTTGTTTTGTTCCCTCGTCCGATTGGCGTAAAGAAAGCGTGAAAAGAACGAACCCGGTGAAACAATCCCCCTTTTTTTTTTTCTGGGGATAGAAAATTAAAAATGGAACAATCCATTGGGTAATGACCAAAAATACGTGTCATCCACTTGTCAAAAGGGATTGTAATAGCAGTCAGGGTGTGGTCCTTTTTCTTTCAAAAAAAAAAAAATTCAAAATTAAGGTTAGATAAACTAAGACACCGGCATCATGTCACCGTTCATGCAAACTGCACCCAGTTGTTTTCGCGTTGGCTGCACATCTTGTGAAGAATTGAGGGAGCCAACTAGCAAACGCTCTGCTGAATTGTAGTAAACGCTCTTTAATGATGGGAACCAATAGAGGGGCTGACTGTATATATGCATATATTGTGTAAAAGAGTAGCAAAATTTAGTTGCATCTTAACTTGCATGGAATTAAGGGTGCATGTAATTTGCAATCAAAATTGGAATTAGAATGGGTTTAAATGACAAACAGGATGATCATATTCTTAATGCATGTGGTTTGTAATTAGAATCGAGTTCGAATCAGAATCGGAATGGAATTTGACTAATCAATAGACCCACGATGAGCAAGGTTAAGTACTTTCCATTTGTTTGTGGAATCACATGCTCGAGGAACCGGTAGATATATCTCATCCATCCAATTATGCATGGTTGTCTATAGTGCAAAACATGTATGCTAGAGGAATCAAACTCTTGAATCATATCGCAACATGATCGTGCTCATCATAAGAGTTTTTGGGCCAAGCGAAGCTTGCTATACATTGAGGATGATTTCACTAAATACCTGTATGAGAGGGTGAATTTCATTTATAGGGCAATGTTCCTCCGCATCTCATTTAAGCATGCCTTTCATATTTTTATTATGTTTTCTCGAATAATCTAAGAATGAAATTTCTATCCTGATATGCTAATATTGCATACTAAAAACTCTAAAATAAATTCTTATTATATGCTTTGTATTTAAAATTTATAAACTCTGCAACTTTAGCATTGCTGGTAATTTTATTTATTTATTTTTTTCTCTAAAATTTGGTCATATTAAGTCTAATTTCTGTTAAAACTTTTATTTTCTACCGTTCTAAAAATGTTAAAGAATTTTTTTTGCTTTCTTATTTCCTTCAACTGTTGAAATTTAAATTTTTCCTACAGCATATCGTTCAAAATTAAAACTAGTTTTCAGCATTCAAATCCATTCTTTTGAAAAAAGTGCATTAAGAAATGTACCAAGGAAAGCTTGTACGGCAAGATGATGGATAGGTATTATTTGACTGAAAACATAAAATTTGTTGAATATCATGAAATAAGATTTGTTTATTAAGGAAAAAAGAAAATAAAAGGTGGCAAATAAAAAGCCAAAATAAAAATGTCTTCTCTTCTCTAGAGAATCTACCTCTAGGCTTCACTGGACTGGAGTTATTTTGCAGGTCAGAATGCTCAGCCAAAGCCCGTATTCTGATCGGGTCAACGTTTCAGGTTGCCAAGAACTTAGCCGGGCCACCGAAACGCTGACCTGTGGCCCATGAGTTACAAGAACCTCTAATGAAAACGTCTCCTACTTCCATGAGGTTGCTTTGAAGAGGAAAAGAAGAAACTTCGTTGCATTTTTATTGGATGATGGAGTTGAGTTCACTTGTTGGGAGGGTATTACCCTTAAAAAACTTCATAACTTCTTCAAGAATTCACTCGGGCAATCTTATGTGGCTGCAATCTCTACCGATTGGAGTGTGCTGTTTGATGACCTTAGTGCCCTCAATGAGGATTTCAAATCTAGAGGAACCCAATCCTTTAGGTGTATGATAAAGTGGAGCCCATTGTATAGCAAGACAATGAGCAAAAGTCCTCCTGTTAACAATATATTCTGTTGTCATGGGGTTGCTTTCTTAATAATGGTCCACGTCAGTGAGTGGATGCTAGAAAATGGAAGGGATGTGATGGTGGTTGTTCGACTCCCACTTCATCGATAAAGGTTGCTCAGGACCATGAAAGCTACGCCACTAGAAAAAGCCAGAAAACAACTGGCATTCATGAGATCATCCAAGTTCTTGCCCACAGGTGCGAGGGCCCGGGTTGCATCTTTGGTAAAAGAAAAGAAAAGAATGATCAAACTTCTTTCACATCATTGACTATTGGATCGCGCTCTACATATATCCAAAAGCATTTCAAACAATATCATCTATCCACCTACATATAACTGGAAGAAGATGCATCCTTCTTCCGTGCGAAAGATGCGAATCCTGTCCAAACTTGTGAAACTTTAGCTTTGCCCTTTTAGAACCTCCCTAGCCCCTGGTTTCAGTTAATGTGAAATGGAAAGTGTAGTGTTTCCATTAGATAAGATCTAGTGGTTAGTATACATGAACGATGATGAACTCTCTCCTGCCTCCACTGTCGAACAGCTAGCTTCCACTATCATCCAAGGACCCAAACCCACGCACCACTGGAATTACGATGGATTGCGTACCCCCCACCCTATTACTGCTGAACCTGCCACTCGGGAAGGCTCCATCATTCAGGAAAGATAGGCTTTTATTTCATTCATTCCATGAAATATTGTAAGCTGTAGCAACTTTTGTTAAATAAAAGCAAATATAATAACATAATTTAAAATTATTTTATAAAAATAAATCTTGAGTCTAAGCTAACCCAAACTACAATTTGGGTCAGCTTGGACCAACATAAAGTTTAGTCGGGCTGGGTCTGGTAATGAAATATAGGATTTGTGAGTTAAGATTGAGAACTTGGGTGACCCATTCTGACATGAGTCCACCTAACTTGACCCATGGATCCCATCCTGTTGGGGATAAACCCCGCTTTTGCTGAAGTCCAGTAAGCCAGTAGCCGCGGGAAAGCTTCAGCGGACGGGTCTTAGCCGTACCCCTTCAGCCGACCGAATTTCTCAGCGGTCGAGCTCCTTCGGACTCTCAGCGACCGGACCAAACCCCCTCAGTCGGCCGAACTCTTCAGCGGCCAAGCAGTGGCCAAACTCCTTCGAATTCCTTCGGCCGGACGAACTGCTTAGCGGCCGAACTCCTTCGAACCCCTTCAGCCGGACGAACTGCTTAGCGGCCGAGCCTTTTGGACTTCCAGCTGCCGAGCTACTTCGAAACCCTTCAGCCGGCCGAACTGCTTAGCGGCCGAGCCTTTTGGACTCTCAGCTGCCGAGCTACTTCGAAACCCTTCAGCCGACCAAACTGCTTAGCGGCCGAGCTCCTTGAACTCCCAACAGCCGAACTTTAGCCGAACGCCTCAATGGCCGAGCTTTAGTCGGACTCCCATAAGAGCCGAAATCTCTCCGCGCCCTTCCAGCCAGACGTCTACGAAAGTCGAACTCCCTCCAAGCTTCCTCTTCGATCGAACTTCTTCGGGAGCTGGACTCATCCCAGACATCCTTCGGTCAAACTTCTTCAGGAGTCGAACTCCTCCCAGACATCCCCTTCGGCCGGTTGAGCTCCTACCGAACTCTCCAGCGATCGAGCCTTAGCCGCTTACCTCCAGCTAGATGCCTATGGGAGCCGAACTCCTTCCGAGCTCCCTCTTCAGGAGTCCAAACTCTTTCAAAATGGATACACATCAAAGCCCTTCAACCCTTCATTCGATTTCGAGCGGCTCAGTATCAAGATAGCTGCAGCCATCTCCATCAGTCTGCCGCAAGCGACAACGACCCGCTACCAGATGGCGATGGCTGTCTCCATCAATCCACTGCAGATGGCACCTTTCCCAGAGACTAACTCTGCCGGACCTCGAGCAGTTCGCTAGCACGCAACTATAGCTGTTACCATCAAGCTCCGCCTATAAAAAGGATCCTCCAGATACGCTAACTCGGATCTCTGATCTCTAAGCTCTCATCTTCTTCTCTAAACTCTGTGAAACTCATTCTCGAGCACTCCATTCCTGTTGGCCAGAGCTGACTTGATCGTCGGAGGATCCTGCCGGAGCCACCCCCTACCGGCTCCGAATGGGACTTTGTTTTGCAGGTCTCCGATGGCGACCTCATCCACCTCCGCTCCAGCTGATTTCGACGACGACCAGTTTCTGTACCAACAGAATGGCGCTAGAGGAAGGGCCTGAACCTTCGAGATTTTCTTGTTCTTAAAGGAGTGGTCGGCGATGATTTCTCTCTTTCCTCTTCGGAGATATCTTTTCTTCCTCACTAGAGTTCTATTTTGAAGAAAAAATGCCTCCCAGGAGAGTTTCGACTCGACGATCGACGGCCTGCGCGCCAGGTCCATCTGCTCCCATTTCAGCCTCGGTAGCCCAAATTTCACTTGAAGCCACCACAGATGTGGAGCAGTTCAACCTGCTGGTCGGGTTCGTGGCCCCGCCGAGATGATAGAGGCAGTGCGACAATCTTCGACGGAGACTTTGCAAGCAAATCCGCCATGAGAATGCGAGGGACCGACCTTAAGGAAGAGCATTTGGGCATACCAATCGCACTTAGGAAGGAGAAACAGAGAGCAGAAGTTCTCCTATAGAAGGTCTCACAAAGAGGCGGAATGAAGTTCGACCGCATTCACGACCTCCCAGTGCAAGCGAGGCCGAACTCCCCTCGAAGCTCATCATCAAGGAAGCTCCGACAAAGGGGCATAAAGTTCTCCTGTGGAGGGTTTCACGAAAAAGCAGAGTGAAGTTCAGCGCAAGCGAGGGCAAACTCTCCCTCGAGCTCGTCATTGAGGAAGCTTCGACAGAGGGGCATGAACTTCTTCCGTAGAAGGTTTCGCAAGGAGATGGAATGAAGTTCGACCGCATCCACGAACTCCCTAGTGCAAGCGAGGCAGAACTTCACCTCGAGCTTGCCATCAAGAAAGCCCCGACAAAGGGGCATGAAGTTCTCCCGCAGATTTCACAAGGAGACGGAATGAAGTTCGGCCACGCTTACGACCTTCCCAGTGCAAGCAAGGCCCGAACTTTTCAAGCTCGCCACCAAGAAAGCCCCGACAGAAGGACGCGAAGAAGCCCTCCTCCTAAAAGGTTCGGCGACTACACCCCCCTCAACGCTCCTCGAACTTAGATTCTCACCAAAGTTAAGAACCAATTGCCAAGACCAGAAGGGTTACGATCTCCCCCAAACAAGCGCGATCGAAGCAAGTACCGCCTCTACCATCGCGACCATGGTCATGACACTAAGGAATGCATCCAGCTCCGAGACGAAATTGAGGAGTTCGTTAAAAAGGGACGGCTGGGTAAATTCTTTCGACGCCAGCCTAAAGATCGGCCAAGGGCGCTGCCGTAACAAGAAATGACAAGGTCGGCCGCCTCATGGCATCATCAACATTATCCCAGGAAGGAGCTTGGTACATCGACAACTCGTCATCTTCCAGCGTCAAAGCCAAGAGAAGCATGCTCCAAATTGAGGAGGCCAGCATGAGATAGAAAAGATCGTCCGCATGAAGAAACGCGGAGAAACAATGCTACCATAATCCTGAAATATAAAGAATTCAGGAATGCATTGTCAGTAACTTTCTTTCAATAAAATTCTTTCCTTTCAATAATATACTATTTCTGGGCGCAAAAATTATGTAATGACAGGAAAAGAAGCAGTTAATAGTCGCCGTATTAGGAACAGGAGGAGAACCTCATCCTAACACGGGCAGGTCAAAGACCTTCAACCTTGGCCAGAGATAAGATCTCTCCCGAGCGACAACCTCAGCTAGAGATAAGATCTCTCTCGAGCGACCGTGACAATCTCGGCCAGAGATAAGATCTCTCCCGAGCGACAACCTCGGCTAGAGATAAGATCTCTCTCGAGAAGCAATCTCGGCCAGAGATAAGATCTCTCTCGAGCGACAACCTTGGTTAGAGATAAGATCTCTCCGAGAAGCAACCTCGACTAGAGATAAGATCTCTCCTGAGCAACCTTGGCCAGAGATAAGATCTCTTCCGAGCGATAACCTCGGTCAGAGATAAGATCTCTTCCGAGAAGCAATCTCGGTCAGAGATAAGATCTCTCTCGAGCGACAACCTCGGCTAGAGATAAGATCTCTTCCGAGAAGCAACCTTGGCTAGAGATGAGATCTCTTCCGAGCGACAACCTCGGTCAGAGATAAAATCTCTCCCGAGCAACCTCGATCAGAGATAAGATCTCTCCCGAGCGACAACCTCGATCAGAGATAAGATCTCTCCTGAGTGACCACGACAATCTCGGTCAGAGATAAGATCTCTCCCCACGACAACCTCGACTAGAGATAAGATCTCTCCCGAGAGGCAACCTCGGCCAGAGATAAGATCTCTCCTGAGCGACAACCTCGGCTAGAGATAAGATCTCTCCTGAGCGACCGACGACAACCTCGGCCAGAGATAAGATCTCTCCCGAGCGACAATCTCGCTAGAGATAAGATTTCTTCCGAGAAGCAACCTCAGTCAGAGATAAGATCTCTCCCGAGCGACAATCTCAGCCAGAGATAAGATCTCTCCCGAGCGATCGCTGACAACCTCGGCTAGAGATAAGATCTCTCCTGAGCGATCGAGTCAACCTCGGCTAGAGATAAGATATCTTCCGGATGACCGTGGTCAACCTCGACCGCAGGAGATAAGATCTCCCCCAAGGCAAACTCGGCTGCAGGAGATAAGATCTCCTCTGAGGCAAACTCGACTGCAGGAGATAAGATCTCCCTCGAGCATCCGCATCAACCTCGACCATAGGAGATAAGATCCCCCAAGAGGAAACCTCAGCTATAGGAGATAAGATCTCCCCTGAGGGTTCGGGCCAACTTCGGCAGCAGGAGATAAGATCTCCTCCGAGGCAAACTCGATTGTAGGAGATAAGATCTCCCCGGAGCACCTGCATCAACCTCAGCTACGGGAGATAAGATCTCTTCTGAGGTAAACTCGGCTGCAGAAAATAAGATCTCCCCCGAGCGCCCGCACCAACTTCGACAGCAGGAGATAAGATCTCTTCCAAGACAAACTCGGCTGTAGGAGATAAGATCTCCCCCGAGCGTCCGCATCAACCTCGACCGTAGGAGATAGGATCTCCTCCGAGGGTCCGGGCCAACTTCGACGGTAGGAGATAAGATCTCCCTCGAGGTAAACTTGGCTATAGGAGATAAGATCTCCCCCGAGCATCCGTATCAACCTCGACCGCAGGAGATAGGATCTCTTCCCTACGACCGTGATAACCTCGGCCCGCGACAACCTAGGCTAGAGATAAGATCTCTTTCAAGCGCTCGAGCCAATCTCGGTCAGAGAGAAGATCGGAGTCAATCTCGGCCAGAGAGAAGATCGGAGATAACCTCGGTCAGAGAAGATCTCTCCCGAGCGCCCATATTAATCGCGGCTACAGGAGAGGAGATCTCCCCCGAGTCAGCTTCGGCTGCTGAAGACAATATCGCCCTCCGAAGGAGCTCAACCCCCGACCTCGACTGCATGAAATGAGATCTACTTCGACCTTGGCTGGAGATGAGATCTCCTTCAGACTTCAACTTCAACATTAACTTTAGCTGGAGATGAGATCTCCCCCGAGCTTCGACTTGAACCAGCACAGAGCCCAAAAGAGGACTTTGGCAGTCGCCTTTTTCTGCACTCCCATCCTTCGAGTTTCGAACTCGAAAGTAGGGGGACTATTATTGGGGATAAACTCCGCTCCTGTAAAAGTTCGGTAAGCCAGTAGCCACAGGAAAGCTTCAGTGGATGGGTCTTAGCCATACCCCTTCAGCCGGTCGAACTCCTTAGCGGTCGAGCTCCTTCAGACTCTCAGTGGTCGGATCGAACCCCCTTAATCGGTCGAACTCTTCAGCGGCCGAACTCCTTCGAACCTGTTCGATCGGGCGAACTGCTTAGCGGTCGAACTCCTTCGAACCTCTTCAATCGGACGAACTGCTTAGCGGTCGAGCTTTTTGGACTCCCAGTTGTCGAGCTACTTCGAAACCCTTTAGCCGGTCGAACTGCTTAGCAACCGAGCTCCTTGGACTCCCAGCGGCTGGGTTTTAGCCGAACCCCTCAGCGGCCGAGCTTCAGTCAAACTTCCGCAAGAGCCGAACTCTCTCCGCGTCCTTCCAGCCAGACGCCTACGAGAGCCAAGCTCCCTTCAAGCTTCCTCTTCGATCGAACTTCTTCGGGAGCTGGATTCGTCCCAGACATCCTTCGGTCGGACTTCTTCAGGAGACGGACTCCTTCCAGACATTCCCTTCGGTCGGCGAGCTCCTACCGAACTTTTCAGCGATCGAGCCTTAGCCGCTCACCTCCAGCCAGACGCCTTTAGGAGCCGAACTCCTTCTGAGCTTCCTTTTCAGGAGTCCGAACTTTTCCGAAATGGGTACACATCAAAGTCCTGCAACTCTTCATTCGGCTCCGAGCGGCTCAGTATCGAGACAGCTACAGCCATCACCATCAGTCCGCCGCAAGCAACAGCGACTCGCTATTAGGCGGCGATGGCTATCACCATCAATCCATTGCAGATGGCACTTTCCCTTGATACTAACTCCGTCGGACCTCGAGCGGCCCGCCAGCACGTGGCTATAGCTGTCACCATCAAACTCCGCCTATAAAAAGGATCCTCTAGATACGCTAATTCGGATCTCTGATCTTTAAGCTCTTCTCTTCTTCTCTAAATTCTGTGAAACTCATTTTCGAGCACTTCATTCCTGTTGGCCAGAGCTGACTTGATCGTCGGAGGATCCTGTCGGAGCCACCCCCAATTAGTTCCGAGCGGGATTTTGTTTTGCAGATCCCCAGCGGCGACCTTGTCCATCTCCGCTCCAGCTGATTCCAGTGACGATCAATTTCTACACCAACACATCCCATGCCTATATATACCTCATTTTGTGTGAGGCCCTAAGAACCCAACATATATTTCATCAAAATAACTTAACGATCAATGATCGATAGGGATTCACCTCAAGTCCCCCGCTAGGTGGAAACACAAAATCCTGACAAAGTTTGGGTTCCTACGTACCTTCACAACCAATCTCAAGCAAAACAAACGGCATATCCAAGTTAACACGTCATAACAAACATAAACTATTCCATATATATCAGAATATTTTACATCTCACTATGTGCTTTTATCATAAACTGAGCTTTAGCTTGGTAGTCAAACCCAAGCCAGGGGCCAAAAATTTAAATTTTACTTTCTTGATTGTGATCTTTTTGAGATTTTATCAAGCAAATATCTTAGATTTGCCGATTCCTGTCCTGGACGGTCCCACATATATATACCACCTCTTACTTTCCTTAAAATAAAGCAGGAGTCTTTGTCAATATCTTAAAACTACTTTCCGGTCAACAAGTTGGCCTAGCAAAAACAAAGAAAAAAATTCACTTCTGTCATCCCTTAGTTGAACATTATCACTCAATCAATAATGAGATTTTCAAATAAAAAATTCACATGATTGACCATGATTTATACCATTAAAAATATCTAAAAATCAGAAATCATGTACTTTGGTGATGTAACTTATGTATCAGGTAAGTGCAAAAATAGAAAGTTAAAATGATATGAGATCATGCTTTGCTATGGTTTAAGTATTAATTTTTTTTATATGGATAAATCATAATTAATAAGATGAATTCTTGATTTAAATGTTTTATTATATATTTTAATTTAACAGTACATTAAAAATTATCTATTTTTGTGTTAATAGAACACATGAACTAGAGGCCTTATGGTATAAATCATGATGAACAATGTGGATTTTTAATTTTGATGCTTCATTATTTATTTTTGGAATTGATGAGAGTAGGTATCCTCTTCTCAAAAGGAATCAATATCATCTCCTCTTAAATGGAATATAGCTCATCTTATATATAGATCTCTTTATGAGTCGGGTTGGACCGACATTTGCTCCAAGGTTGGCAGCCAATCCTTGAGTTTCCTAATCATTCTCTTCCAATTTTTTTAAAATCTAAAATATACTTAAAAAATATTTAAAATGCTAAACATGAAAAATAAATATGGTCAACAGCAATTTCGATGCTCCATAAATCTTATCTCATTAAGTTCATATATCAGCAAAACACATGAAATTAAAACTTGGCCTAGCCTAGGTCTGGCTCGAAGTCCAAGATCGAAACCGACCTAATCCAAGCTTGATTTTTGGGACCTGAATCTCTAATTAGCTAACCCAACTTTAGACCCTACATAGATTGGAGGCTACATCTCTCAAGTCACAAGCATCTTGCTCCAAATTCCTAAATCCTAAATTAGTCACTCCAAATCCTTCTATCCTCTCATGCTCACCCACTCTCTTGCCTCACATTTTCTCCCTAGCGGTGGTCGACAAAGGCTTTGCCCTAGCAACGGACAGCGGAGCCTAGCGGACGAGGTGGTGGAAAGAGCCTCAAAAAAATGGAAGGAGCTAAGCCGTCCATTCGGGTACTTAATTTCTTCTTTAATTGGAAAAAGCATAAAAACTATTCAAATCAAATACGTGGAAAAACACTTCTAAAAAATGAACGAATAAATAAATAAATAAATCAAGGGCTTTCATTCAAAGCCGCGGTTAGTGTGCTACAATATTAAAGTTTATCCAGACTCAAAATCAGTAGCAAAATAAAATATCTTGTGCAAGTTCTACCATCTAGAAGTCTTTATCCATTATGGATATAAAGCACTTAACCACAGCACCTGTCATGCCCATTGCAACTTAAGCGCAGCAACCATTCTCGAATTCAATCATGCAGTGTATCCATTGGTAGATGGATTAGGACAAACAATATAATATTGGTTGGACACGCATGCCAAAAGCTGGTACACATGGGCCACGAGGAAATGATTGAGGAGACCAACCACGGATAAAAATATCCTGCCTAGATACATTGTCACACTACTTTTTCGGGCCCAGTGTCATGCAAATTATTGAAGATAAATTTTGCTCCTGCCAAAATCAAATTCGGCGCCCAATCTAATGCGATCAATAGCTATGGAAGAGCCTCAGCGGATGCATTTAGCCGAACTCCCACATTCGGCCGAACTTCTCAGCGGTCGGACCTCAATCGAAGTCCTTCAACCGACCGAACTCTCAAGCGGCCGAGCTTCATACTCCCAGCGGTCGAACTCCTCGGGCAACCATTCTTTCAGCTGGTCAAGCTTCTTCGGACAACCAGCGCCCGAACTCTTCAGCAGTCGGCAGCGGGCCGAACTATTTAGCTGCCGAACTACTTCTGATTACTCAATTGCCGAGCTTCAGTCAGACTCCTACAAAAGCTGAACTATCTCCGCATCGTTACGGCCAGGCGCCTGCTGGAGCCGAACGCCCCCCAAAGCTTCCTCTCGGGCCGAGCTTTTAAGGAAGCCGGACTCCTTACGGAATCCTCCAGCGATCGGGCTTATACGGAAGTCGGACTCCGCATGGATTTCTCCAACGACCGAGCTTCTAAGGAAGCCGGGCTCCCTACAGACTTCTTCAGTGGACGAGCTTCTCAATGGCCGAACTCCTTATGATGGATTACTGCAGGCGATCTTGCTATGGTTACACGACAATAACGATCGGCATTTATCGACAATAACTATCGGCAATAACGATCAGCAATAACGACCGACATTAATCAGGACAGTTACGACGCTCATTAATCAAGGCGGTTACAACAAGCTCCCTCTATAAAAAGGACCCTCCGGATACCCTTAGCCCAGGTTCTGAAAACCCTTTTCTCTTCCTCTATACTCTACCGAGCATTCCATTCTTATTGACGGGAACTGACTTGAGCGTCGGAGGGTCTTGCCGGAGCCACCCCCCATCGGCTCCGAACCAGACTTTATTTTGCAGGTCCCCAACGGCGACCTCATCGGCATCAACTCTGGCGGACTCCGACGACGACCAATTTCTGCGTCAACAGATTGGCGCTAGAAGGAGGGCGCTACCGGCAAAGATTCTCCTCTTAAAGGAAGCCGATGTGCCTTTGTTCTTAA
Organism: Cocos nucifera; assembly: GCA_006176705.1. NCBI lineage: Eukaryota > Viridiplantae > Streptophyta > Magnoliopsida > Arecales > Arecaceae > Cocos > Cocos nucifera. The sequence continues at coordinate 523,179 of QRFJ01002931.1, read as the reverse complement.
AGGAGTGCTCGAGAAATCTCTCTTCCTCTTAATTTAAATTCCCTTCCAACGAGAAAAGATGCCCCCCAGGAGAGCCTCCACCCGGAGATCGGCGGCCTCCGCAGCCCGATCCCGTTCGAGTCCGTCCGCTCCTGCTCCAGCCTCGGTAACCCAGGCTCATTCTGCAGCCCGACGATCGACGGTCTCTACGGCCTGATTCCATCCGGGTCCGTCCGCTACCGCTCCGACCTCGGCGGTCCAGGATCGGTCTGTGGCCGCGGTAGATGCTGAATAGTTCAACCTGCTCGTCCAGCAGGTTCGTGGCCTCACTGAGGCAGTTCAGGCGGTGCAGGCCATGCACCAGCAGGCCGCCGTACCAGTTCAACCGACGCAGGATTCTCCAGAGCCGTGTGGTCCAGTCCAGAGGCAATCGACATGGGCTACCCGACCTCCAATCTCCGAAAAAGGAAGGCAACGGAAGGAGAGCCCTTGTTCGGACCGCAGCTCATCCCAGGGAGAAGCTTTGCACCCATTCAGTAGGAAGACTTTGGAGATAAGAGACCGTGAAGATCTTCTGGATCGAAGGCTCTTAGAAATGAGCCGACGAATCGAAGAACTCCGCCACGCTCCCTCCTCATACGGTAATGAGATCCGAACCGACCCTCCTTTCTCGCAGAAAATCATGCAGGAATCGATCCCGCCGAACTTCAAGCTCCCACAGTTCGAGAGCTATGATGGGACCACCGACCCAGTCGACCACTTGGAAGCCTTTCCGGACGACGATGCTGTTCCATGGAGCGCCAGACGCCATCCTGTGCCGGGCTTTCCCCTCTACCCTTAAAGGAGCCGCTAGGAACTGGTACTCGGCATTCAAGCCGAGTACCATCCTGTCGTTCGATCAAATGAGTCAACAATTCGCGGCCCATTTCGTCAGTAGTCGGCGCCCACGCCGAAGTTCGGACTCCCTAATGGCCATCAGGCAGAAAGAGGGGAAATCCATCCGGGTTTTCATTTCTCGATTTAATACTGCTGCGCTAGAGGTCCGGGACATGGACTAGTCGGTCGCCATGGCCACTCTCAAAAGCGGCCTTCAGAAGAATGATCTATTGTTTTCCCTGGGAAAGAAGCCTCCCAGGAACTTTGCCGACATGCTGGCTCGGGCCGAAAGTTATGCCCGGGCAGAGGAGACTTTCGAGGCTAAGGACGGCGAAGTCAGTGGCAAGCGGCTAATCGGCAGGCTAGATAGATCCATCGAAGAAAGGAAGCGGACTGAAGCTCGGCCGCATTTCCGGACTCCCCCTGGTCGTGAGCAAGCCCGGACTTCTCCTCAAGCTCGGAAGCGGGGAAACCCTGACGGAAGGACACACTGAGGTTCTCCTCAGTGCCGAAGTTCTCCCTGACGACGATGATTTCACAACTAAAAAATAAAAAAAAATAATTAAAAAAAAAGAGAGTTCTCCCGCGGAATGAAGTTCGGCGTAAGTGAGGCCGAACTCCGCAGCTCCTCATCGGAATAAAGTTTGGCATAAGCAAGGCCAAACTTTCCTCAGAAGCTCATCATTGGAATGAAGTTCGGCGCAAGTGAGGCCGAACTTTCCTTCGAATCTCACCATCTAGTGAATTTCGGTGCAAACAAGGATGGAGCAGAAGTTCTCCCGCAGAAAATTTCACAAGAAGGTTGGAACGAAGTTCGACGGAAGCGAAGCCGAACTCCACCCCGAAGCTCACCACTCAAGTCAGGTGGGCTGGAGGTTTCACAAGGAAATGAAGTTCGGCGGAAGCGAAGCCGAACTCCCCTTGGAAGCTCACCAGAAGAAGTCCGGCTCAAGTGAGGCGAACTTCCCATCGAGCTCACCATCAAGAAGTTCGGCGCAAGCAAGCGAAGCAAAGTCGAACTCCCCCTCGAAGCTCATCGTCGGAATGAAGTTCGGTGGAAGCAAAGCCGAACTCCCCCTTTGAAGCTCATCGCTCAAGTCAGGCCGAACCCCCCCATTTTGAAAGGTTTTGTAAGGAGGCAGAATGAAGTTAGGCCATGTCGAAAGAGGTGGAGTGAAGTTCGGCCACGTCTACGACCTCGACGCTCATCATCGAGGAAGCCCTGACAAAGAAGCAGGAAGTTCTCCCGTGGAAGGTCTCGTGGGAAAGCGGAATGAAGATTCGGAATGAAGTCCGACGCGAGGAAAGCCGAGCTCCCCCTCGAGCATGAAGTTCTTCCGCGGAAGGTTTCGTCGGAAAGCGGATTGAAGCTCTGCGCAAGCAAGGTCGAACCACCTCGAGCTCGTCATCGGGGAAGCTCCGATAGAGGATCATGAACTTCTCCCGATTTCGCAGGGAGGCCGCGCTCACGACCTCACCAGCACAAGCAAGGCCCGAACTTCTCAAGCTCAACACGAAGAAAGCCCCGATAAAAGGGTGCGAAGAAGTTCTCCTTTCGAAAGATTCCGCAACCACGCCCCGCTACTCTAACTCGAATTCTCAGCGAAGTTAAAGAGCCAGCCGTCAAGACCTCAAGGACTATGGCCTCCCCAAACGTGTGCGATCGAAGTAAGTAATGCCCCTACCGTCGCGACCACGACCACGACACTGAGGAATACATTCAGCTCCAAGACGAGATTGAAGAGCTCGTTAAAAAGCGGGGTAAATTCCTTCAACGCTAGCCTAAAGCAGGAGAAGATCAGCTAAGAGCGCTGCCATAACGAGAAACTGTAAGGTCGGCCGCCTTGCGGCGTCATCAACGATACCCCGGGGAAGGGCTGGATACATCGGTGATTCGTCACCTCCCAGCGTCCAAGCGAAGAGAAGGTCGTCTGGACGGGACCTACTACCCGAGGGAGCTCAGAGGAAGAACGCCCCGACGATCCTGAAACGGGGACATGCTGTCCGTAACTTTTCTTCGGTAAAATTCTTTCCTTTCGATAATATTATTTCTGGACGCAAAAATTATACGATGACAGCGAAGGAGCAGCCAATAGTCGCTACGTTAGGAACAGGAGGAAAACCTCATCCCAATGCGAGCAGGTCAAAGACCTCTAAACCTCGGTTGCAGGAGATGAGGTCTCTCCCGTGTCGGCTACAGGAAATAAGGCCTTACCAAAATCGAAGGCCTCGTTCACAAAGGACGAGACGGGGGGAGAGGCTCGGACGACGGTCCGCATGTGCCCCCACAGTCCCGTTAGGAACAGGAGGAAGACCTCGTCCTAATGCGAGCAAAGTCAAAGGCCTCGTTTGTTAGATATATGTGCCCTAGAAGCCAGAATTGGCTGACACTTGTAATACACTTCTAGGGGCAAAATTGTAATTTTGACTATAATCAATAAAATGGGTTATTTTCTATCACATATGTGTATTTAGTGTCTGTGATACATCCTTTGAGTTAATGGTAATGATAATTCATATTTTCAAGAGTTGAAAATTTAAGACATGAATAATCATTATTAACTCATAAAATGCTCCCGACCATAGGATCATCACGAGGATGGTGATTGATCCGGAAGGTTGGTGTACGAATCGCTTCTCTTTAGTAGATGAGTCTTGAGTCTACGGTGTGGAGACACCGGAGCGAGAGTACAGGTACTCGTTAGAGAACGAGGGCACTGAGCGTGACCACCTCGAGTAGTCATTAGGAAGTCTACCTTCTCGTCAATGACTGACTCGATGCTGCAGTAGTGTGTCTGGTTCTTTGACCTGAGATGCATCGGCAGTTCACCTTGAGGGTGTTATAGTTTGACTACACCATTACTCGGTCTCCTAGCCATATGGAATCCCTGAGGTGTATGTTGGCTATAGCATGTTCATTGTAGGAACTGGATTGCATCAAGATGGAATCTATCTACCTCGGTGGTAGAGGAGCAGCCCTATGATGATCATGAGAATCAAGTCCAGAAGCCCATGGCCATGGCAGAGTGAAATAATAGAAAGAGTTTCTATTTAGATTTTCACATTGGACTCGAATCGAATGATTACATCATATGACAGAGACTAGGGTTTGACGAGTTCACCTTAACCCTAATCTGATCGGGGCTCAAGATAGAAGAACTTAATCACACAGGTAGCTGCACCAAGAGGTTCGCATTCAGCTCTGATGGGTTGCCACCATATACTGCTAGGTGTCACTGGTGGATTTTGGGAGCAATTAGAATGATTTAGATGATCGATCATTCTAGCTGTTCGAATCAGAAGAGTTCTGATCCATCGAAAGGAGTTTCGATGATGTCGATGATAGAGATCATGACATATCCCATTACCATACAGAACTGAACCTAACTGGGTCACACAAACAAGGGTTTGAATCTGGTGATCATCAATTGAACTGATCTAGTTCAATTGATCTGAATGAGATTCAATTAGGTTCAAGGAAAATCGTGCTAGCACTCGATTGAACCTAACGTTCTTCTTTTACTATCATAAATAAGTTGTCCTGACTGAGCCAAAGGAGTTTGTGCTCAATCAGAGGCCTTCATATGGTCTGACTGGAGGTTGTCCAAGTCAGAAAAGGTTGTCTTATTTTGTAAGACATTACCTGCCATTTTTGGTCACCTGCCATTTCTTGTTCTTTGACTTTGGTCAAAAGTCTACCTTTGACTGGTCAAACGTTGACCATTGACACTTTGACTTTTGACCACATGTCATGCACCTATTGGAGAGCTGGTGGGGGCCTGTCCCCCTGCCAGAACCTGGCAAGGAGAAGGGCGCACGCCACCCTGGCGTGTGCCCAAGTTGGAGGCGCCTAGGAGTCCTTGTTGGACAAGGACTCCATCTCCCTTTTTGGATTCCAATTAGAGTTCTACTAAGAATCCAGTTTGACTGGTCTTAGGCGCCCTCTAAGGAGGAATCCAGGGGACTCTATTCCCAACCAATCAGATTTAGATCTGATTTCACAAAGGGTTGTGATTGGTTGAGGAGGAAGAGGAGTTGGATCACAAGAGGTCTATAAATAAGACCCTGCGCCCAACCCTAATTCCAATGCTATTAGACACGCCCCAAGGCTGCCTCTCCCCTCCTTCTCCATGCCATAGTCTCTTCTCCTCTTGCTCTCCACGTCCAAAAGGTGTTTTGGACTTAGGTTTGGTGCGATTCAGATCAAGAAAAGGCGATCAAAAGCAAGAAGGCTGCGCTGCTGCAAAAGGACGACTGCTAGATCTTCAAAAGAGTTTTGAAGATCCTCCAGATCAGATCCAGATCTAATTTTTGGAGGTGTGATAGAGAAGAAGAGGATCTCCAGATCCAACCTGAGTGGATACCGGTAGAGGCCAGGCGCTTGCGTGGCTAAGATCCAGAACCTTCCGCTGCAATCAGGATCATCTACAGGGTAATAGGATTACCCAAATCAGGTAAATTAAATTTGATTTAATTTATCTTGTTTTATTTTATTTATTAAAATAATAAGAATCAGATCTGAAACATATCAAGATCTGATTAAGATCAAGAGAAAAATTTTTGAAATATATCTCTTGATCTAATCAGATCTGGAACGAACCTGGACCGGGAAATCAGGATTTTCCTTCAACTGGTATCAGAGCCATGGTTCTAAATTATTTAGATCTGATTTTAATTTTATTTTAATTAGAAAATAAAGTGATTTCAGATGTCACATGAGATGTGATCAGATCTGAAATCAAAAAAATTAAAATTAAATGATTTGGATCTAAGATTACATGAAGATATGCATGACTAGTTCTAGAATAGAATAGTTCTATAGAATAGTTTTGCATGTTTTTGATTTAATCTGATTAAATCATATTTTAGATCTTCTTATTTACTATTTTTTGATATTATAAGTGTTATAATAACATCTGATAAACAGTAAATAAAAATTATTTAATTTTAAATATCATATGAGATATGATTGATGCATGTCTAGACTAGTTGTAGAATAGTTCTACATAATTGTCTAGATTAGAATTTATTTTGATTAGATCAATTTAAATCTAATTTTTTAGATTATTATGAGATAATTTAGATCTGAAAACATGCATGATTTGATACATGAGATGTATGCAAAATATGCCATGATTAGATCTAAATTTGTATATGAGATATATGATATAGATCTATAAACTGTTTTGTAGTATTTACATGTTCCTGATTAAGGCGTTCCTCTTGGCCGTCCGGTCATAAGAACGAAGAAGGGTTTAAAGGCCCTCTCTTTCCATTCGATGGGGTGTTCTTATGATGTGTAGGGGTGCTGCGTGTTCGTCCTTAATCAGAAACCCAAAACTTACTTTCTGCAAAACCCTAGATCCTGAAACCCTAGGATTTATTGTGCATATTTTATTTATGAACCCTAACTTAATTAAGAATTAAGTTTATGGAATATTAATTAGGTCTAAAATTGAGAATTTTAGATCTAAGACATATTCATAATACTGGGTTCGGGCTTGGGTAGCTCAATTAGGTCTAAGCGGTTGATCAAACCGAATCAAGAGTTGGTTAGATGGGATCAACAATGCTTAAATTGACCAGCCTAATAGGATTAAGTCTGGGTCAAGATCGAGTCACGATCAAGCAAGACCTAATTAGGCTCAGAGGTTAGAGTCTGGATTGTAGGCTAACCCAATTGGTTCTGACTCAACAATTTGGTGTCTAAGGTAAGTTTGGCACAGACGACCGACTGATTTTTAATTGGAAGCTACTCGACCTGAATGCGTTCTTGTGCGAGTTAATGGCATATTCCTTCCACCGGTCTCACTTACCTGGCCATATCTGTTGACACAGTTCTGATCTGAGGTGGTCAATAATCCGAGCTAACCCATGCCACTAGGTTAGTCATAATTGTTATGACTAAGCCAAGTCTAGTTTAATGAGACCTGAATCAATTCTCCCTAAGAAAAGATTAAGTCTGAGGTCTTCCACCATTGTAGATGTGCGGGCCCTTCCCGGGGTTGATTGTTCTCGGCTGGATACAGTGGCTCAGTTGCACCGGGAAGATGCAACCATGTCTATTAGGCATTGGATGCTATGGGCTGGAGGATGAGTTGGGCTCAATATTCTTGGATACGGTGAGAGACTCCAATTAGGAACCCAGTCTATGCAAATGGTGGGTCTGACTTAACTAAGGAGTGGATCAATATTTCGGATACGGTGAGATTCATGAATTAGAGACCAAGTTTGGGTGCACCATGATTAGAGAATCATTGAACAAGAGTTGTTCACTCATTGGCTAACCCATCACCAATAACTGTTAGGTGAGGTGATGAGTCAGTTGGTGAGACCGCACCACCCACTAGAAATCATTAATCAATCGCGGAGATTTTCGCATCTCTACAGAGGGAGTGTAGGGATCCGAGAAAATAGTGGGAGCTAATTTGTTTAAAAATAAAATTCCTAAACAAATTGGTCAAGTCAAAATTACAGTATCTAACTAGAATCTTTGACTCTCTACAGGAAAAATGTCTGCGTCCAACCCACTGGCACGTATCCTAGACACACATAGACTGACTGGACCCAATTATAAAGATTGGCTCAGGAACTACAAAATTATTTTGGGTTCAGAGAAGTTAACACCATGTTTTGGACCAGGACCCTCCCACCTTACCAGCTCGTCCATCCACTGAACAGAGAGCATCTCTGGAAAAATGGATTGACGAAGATAATAAGGCCAGATACTACATGTTGGGCTCGATGTCTGATGAGCTCCAGCGCCAACATGAAGATATCGGGACTGCTCGCCAAATGTTGGCTCACCTGCAGGAGATGTTTGGTGAACAGAGTCGCGCAGCCAAATATCAAGTCACGAAAATGACTTTTTAAGGCTAAGATGCGTGATGGGCAGTCAGTCCAAGATCACTGTCTGACAATGATCAAGGACATGGAAGAGCTTGAGAAGCTCGGTGTGAAGTTGGACTTGGATTTGCATAACGATATTATTCTGCAATCCTTGACTGATGCATATGGGCAATTCATCATGAATTACCACATGCATAAACTTCAAAATTCCTTGGCCGAGTTGAATGAATATGCTGGTTACCGCTGAGCTTTCTATGAAAGGTTCTAAAGGCTCAGTTCTTGCTATGGAATGGACTTCTTCCAAAAGAAAGTCTTATGGAAAGAAAAAGAAAGTCTGTGAAAAAGCAAAAGGTAGGAAGGATCAAAGAAGAAGAAGGCAGAACCGAAGAAGAAGGTCCGATGGCAAAGGAAAGTGTTTCCATTGCAACAGCGACGGCCATTGGAAGCGGAACTGCCCTACTTACCTGGCCACCCTGAAGAACAAGAAGGAAGGTCCTTCTGGAGGTATGCTCGTTATTGAGTCTAACCTTACGGTTTCTTCTGCATCCAGTTGGGTGCTTGACTCTGGTTCTAGTGCTCATCTGTGCACTTCTATGCAGGGTCTTGAGGATAGCAGGAGGCTGAGGGATGGAGACATGATCCTACGCGTCGGTAATGGAGCAAGAGTTGCTGCAGTAGCCGTGGGAACATACCCTCTTCGATTACCATCTGGTTTAGACTTAGTTTTAAAAAAGACTGTTATTATGTGCCTGCAGCTAGCAGGAATTTGATTTCTGTTTCATGCTTAGCACAAGAAGGTTATGTGATCACCTTCTTTAAGGACCATTGTAACATTCTTTATGAAAGAAATAAAATTGCAAATGGTTTCCTTGTTAATGGTCTTTATCAGTTGCATATTGATGTACCTATTTTAACTATCGAGCAAAACGTGAATGCCAAACGACCTAGGGATAGTCCAAACGACAGATATCTATGGCACCTGAGATTAGGTCATATAGCAGAAGATAGGATTAACAAATTGGAGAAAAATGGGCTATTGAGTCCATTGACTTTTGAGTCATATCCAACTTGTGAATCTTGTCTTCAAGGCAAAATGACTAAACTCCCTTTTGTTGGACATGGGGAGAGGGCCACAGATCTCCTTGCCCTAGTACATACTGATGTGTGCGGCCCATTCGATGTGCCGGCTAGAGGCAATTTTGTCTACTTCATTACCTTTACCGATGATCTGTCTAGGTATGGGTATGTGTATCTTATGAGACATAAGTCTGAAGCCTTTTGAAAAGTTCAAAGAATTCAGACATGAAGTAGAAAAACAAACTGGAAAACCCATTAAGGTTCTTCGATCAGATCGAGGAGGTGAATACCTTAGCCGAGGAATTCCTAGACTATCTTAAGGAAAATGGCATAGTCTCTCAATGGACTCCACCAGGAACACCTCAACTCAACGGGGTTTCAGAATGGAGAAATCGGACTCTATTGGATATGGTTCGATCCATGATGAGCTTCACAGACCTCCCTGATTTTCTTTGGGGACATTCATTATTAACTTCAATCTATTTACTGAATAGGGTTCCCTCTAAAACCGTTCCTACCACACCGTATGAGATATGGCACGGTAAGAAACCAAGTCTGAGTCATCTCAGAATTTGGGGTTGTCCGGCTCATGTCAAAAGACAACAAGCGGACAAGTTAGAGTTTAGGTCCTTTAGAGCTCGATTCATAGGATATCCTAAAGAGTCATTAGGATACTATTTCTACATTCCAGAAGACCACAATGTGATTGTGAGTCGACATGCCATATTTCTTGAAAAATAGTTTATTCAAGATAGTGGCATTGGAAAGCAGATTAAGCTTGATGAGAAAGTCTCACAAGCAGAACGAGCTAAGGACCAAGTGGAACCAAATCAGGTTGAGCCAATAAGAACACTACCTCCTCCACCTCGTAGATCGGAAAGAGTTTTCCCGTCCCCCTGAAAGATACTTAGGTATTATTTCAGAGGATATAGAGGAAATGTTCCTCATAGGTAATGGTGCTCATGGTGATGATCCCAAAACCTACAACGAGGCGATATCAGATATCGACTCCGAGAAATGGCTTGAGGCAATGAAGTCAGAAATTGACTCGATGCACTCAAACCAAGTCTGGACCTTGGTAGATCCACCAGAAGGTATAGTACCTATTGGGTGTAAATGGATCTTCAAGAGAAAGATTGGTGCAGATGGGAATGTGGAGACATTCAAGGCTAGACTGGTGGCAAAAGGTTATAGTCAACGCGAAGGCATTGACTATCAGGATACCTTTTCCCGGTAGCTATGCTAAAATCCATCCGCACATTGCTTGCTGTTGCAGCCTATTTCGATTATGAAATATGGCAAATGGACGTGAAAATGGCATTCCTAAATGGATATCTTGAGGAAGATATCTATATGGAACAGCCGCTAGGTTTCACATCCAGTGATACTGATCACAAGGTTTGCAAGCTGCAAAGGTCCATATATGGACTTAAGCAAGCATCTCGGAGCTGGAACACTCGTTTCAATGATGTGATCAAAAAGTTTGGTTTCATCAAAAATGAAGAGGAACCATGTGTTTTTCAAAAGGGTCAGTGGGAGCGCTGTTGTCTTCCTCGTATTGTACGTGGATGACATCCTCCTTATTGGGAATGATATTCCCATGTTGACATCAGTCAAGATGTGGTTGTCCAAGGAATTCTCCATGAAAGACCTAGGTGAAGCATCCTTTATTCTAGGAATTAAGGTCTATAGGGATAGACCGAATAGGATGCTAGGACTTTCACAGAAGATGTACATAGAGGAAGTACTAAAGAGGTTTAGTATGGAAAACTCTAAGAGGGGATTAATACCCTTCAGACATGGTATTCATCTTTCCAAGAAGATGTGCCCCAGCACACCTGAGGAAATAGAACGCATGAGCAAGATCCCTTATGCTTCTGCAATAGGGAGCCTCATGTATGCCATGCTATGTACACGACCTGATATAGCCCATGCTGTGAGTGTCACAAGCAGATATCAGTCAAATCCAGGTGAAGAACACTGGACTTCTGTGAAATGTATCCTTAAGTACTTGAGAAGAACTAAGGATATGATGTTGGTCTTTGGTAATGGAGAACTCCAAGTTCCAGGGATACACAGACTCGGACTTTCATGTCCGATATAGATGATCGAAAGTCGACATCTGGAAGTCTGTTTGTGTGCAATGGTGGAGCTGTCAGCTGGAAGAGTTCCAAGCAAACTGTGATAGCAGATTCCACCATGGAAGCAGAATATATAGCTGCATCAGAGGCTGCAAAGGAAGCATTCTGGTACAAGAAGTTTGCTGCAGAAATTGGAGTAATGCCATCAGATGCCATTCCTCTTTACTGCGACAACAATGGCGCCATAGCCCTTGCTAAGGAGCCGAGGTCTCATCCAGAAGTTCCAAGCACATTGAGCGGCGATACCATCTCATCCGCGATTACCTTGAGAAAGGTTACGTTGAGGTCAAGAGAGTCAACTCCACAGATAATGTGGCAGACCCACTTACAAAGCCGTTGGGCCAGCAGAAGATCGAAGCCCACCTTGAGAAGATGGGACTTAGACTTGTAGCCAATTGGCTTTAGGACAAGTGGGAGATTGTTAGATATATGTGCCCTAGAAGCCAGAATTGGCTGACACTTGTAATACACTTCTAGGGGCAAAATTGTAATTTTGACTATAATTAATGAAAATGGGTTATTTTCTATCACATATGTGTATTTAGTGTCTGTGATACATCCTTTGAGTTAATGGTAATGATAATTCATATTTTCAAGAGTTGAAAATTTAAGACATGAATAATCATTATTAACTCATAAACATGCTCCCGACCATAGGATCATCACGAGGATGGTGATTGATCCGGAAGGTTGGTGTACGAATCGCTTCTCTTTAGTAGATGAGTCTTGAGTCTACGGTGTGGAGACACCGGAGCGAGAGTACAGGTACTCGTTAGAGAACGAGGGCACTGAGCGTGACCACCTCGAGTAGTCATTAGGAAGTCTACCTTCTCGTCAATGACTGACTCGATGCTGCAGTAGTGTGTCTGGTTCTTTGACCTGAGATGCATCGGCAGTTCACCTTGAGGGTGTTATAGTTTGACTACACCATTACTCGGTCTCCTAGCCATATGGAACCCTGAGGTGTATGTTGGCTATGAGCATGTTCATTGTAGGAACTGGATTGCATCAAGATGGAATCTATCTACCTCGGTGGTAGAGGAGCAGCCCTATGATGATCATGAGAATCAAGTCCAGAAGCCCATGGCCATGGCAGAGTGAAATAATAGAAAGAGTTTCTATTTAGATTTTCACATTGGACTCGAATCGAATGATTACATCATATGACAGAGACTAGGGTTTGACGAGTTCACCTTAACCCTAATCTGATCGGGGCTCAAGATAGAAGAACTTAATCACACAGGTAGCTGCACCAAGAGGTTCGCATTCAGCTCTGATGGGTTGCCACCATATACTGCTAGGTGTCACTGGTGGATTTTGGGAGCAATTAGAATGATTTAGATGATCGATCATTCTAGCTGTTCGAATCAGAAGAGTTCTGATCCATCGAAAGGAGTTTCGATGATGTCTATGATAGAGATCATGACATATCCCATTACCATACAGAACTGAACCTAACTGGGTCACACAAACAAGGGTTTGAATCTGGTGATCATCAATTGAACTGATCTAGTTCAATTGATCTGAATGAGATTCAATTAGGTTCAAGAAAATCGTGCTAGCACTCGATTGAACCTAACGTTCTTCTTTTACTATCATAAATAAGTTGTCCTGACTGAGCCAAAGGAGTTTGTGCTCAATCAGAGGCCTTCATATGGTCTGACTGGAGGTTGTCCAAGTCAGAATAGGTTGTCTTATTTGTAAGACATTACCTGCCATTTTTGGTCACCTGCCATTTCTTGTTCTTTGACTTTGGTCAAAAGTCTACCTTTGACTGGTCAAACGTTGACCATTGACCTTTGACTTTTGACCACATGTCATGCACCTATTGGAGAGCTGGTGGGGGCCTGTCCCCCTGCCAGAACCTGGCAAGGAGAAGGGCGCACGCCAAGGGTGGCGTGAGCCCAAGTAGGAGGCGCCTAGGAGTCCTTGTTGGACAAGGACTCCACCTCCCTTTTGGATTCCAATCAGAGTTCTACTAAGAATCCAGTTTGACTGGTCTTAGGCACCCTCTAAGGAGGAATCCAGGGGTCTCTATTCCAACCAATCAGATTTAGATCTGATTTCACAAAGGGTTGTGATTGGTTGAGAGGAAGAGGAGTTGGATCACAAGAGGTCTATAAATAAGACCCTGCGCCCAACCCTAATTCCAAATGCTATTAGACACGCCCCAAGGCTGCCTCTCCCCTCCTTCTCCATGCCATAGTCTCTTCTCCTCTTGCTCTCCACGTCCAAAAGGTGTTTTGGACTTAGTTTGGTGCGATTCAGATCAAGGAAAGGCGATCAAAAAGCAAGAAGGCTGCGCTGCTGCAAAAGGATGACTGCAGATCTTCAAAAGAGTTTTGAAGATCCTCCAGATCAGATCCAGATCTGATTTTTGGAGGTGTGATAGAGAAGAAGAGGTTCTCCAGATCCAACCCGAGTGGATACCGGTAGAGGCCAGGCGCTTGCGTGGCTAAGATTCAGAACCTTCCGCTGCAATCAGGATCATCTATAGGGTAATAGGATTACCCAAATCAGGTAAATTGAATTTGATTTAATTTATCTTGTTTTATTTCATTTATTAAAATAATAAGAATCAGATCTGAAATAAATCAAGATCTGATTAAGATTAAGAGAAAATTTTTGAAATATATCTCTTGATCTAATCAGATCTGGACGGACCTGGACCGAGAAATCAGGATTTCCCTTTCATCGTTCACCTTAGATGAGATGGAGGGAGAGGCTCGGACGACGGTCTGCATGTGCCCCCACAGCATCCCGTTAGGAACAGGAGGAAGACCTCGTCCTAACGCGAGCAAAGTCGAAGGCCTTCGTTCACCTTAGACGAGATGGGGGGAGAAGCTCGGACGACGGTCCGCATGTGCCCCCACAGCCCGTTAGGAACAGGAGGAAGACCTCGTCCTAATGCGAGCAAAGTCGAAGGCCTCATTCACCTTAGACGAGATGGGGGGAGAGGCTCGGACGACGGTCCGCATGTGCCCCACAGCCCGTTAGGAATAGGAGGAAGATCTCGTCCTAACGCGAGCAAAAAGTCGAAGGCCTCGTTCACCTTAGACGAGATGGGGGGAGAGGCTCGGACGACGGTCCGCATGTGCCCCCACAGCCCGTTAGGAACAGGAGGAAGACCTCGTCCTAACGCGAGCAAAGTCGAAGGCCTCGTTCACCTTAGACGAGACGGGGGGAGAGGCTCGGACGATGGTCCGCATGTGCCCCCACAGCCCGTTAGGAACAGGAGGAAGACCTCATCCTAACGCGAGCAAAGTCGAAGGCCTCGTTCACCTTAGACGAGATGGGAGGGAGAGGCTCGGACGACGGTCCGCATGTGCCCCCACAGTCCCGTTAGGAATAGGAGGAAGACCTCGTCCTAACGCGAGCAAAGTCGAAGGCCTCATTCACCTTAGACGAGATGGGGGAGAGGCTCGGACGACGGTCCGCATGTGCCCCCACAGCCCATTAGGAACAGGAGGAAGACCTCGTCCTAATGCGAGCACCCGCATCAACCTCAGCCAAAGGAGATAAGATCTCCTCCGAGCGATCCTATCAACCTCGATTAAATAAGGTCTCCCCCGAGCGACTAAGCCGACCTCGGCTGAAGAGTGCCGACTTCGACCTCGGTGAGAGGTAGGATTTTTGACCGAATCAACCTCGGCTAGGGAGCCTCAACTTCAGCATCGACTTTAGCCAGAGATAAAATCTTCCTCGAACTTTGACATGGACCGATACGAAGCCCGAAAGAAAACTTCGACAGTCGCCTTGTCTGCACTCCCTTCCTTCGAGTTTCGAACTCGAAAGTTGGGGGGCTAGTGTTGGGGATAAATCCCGCTCCTGCCAAAATCAAGTTTGATGCCCAGCCTGATGCGGTCAATAGCCATGGAAGAGCCTCATCGGACGCGTGTTAGCCAAACTCCTACATCCGACCGAACTTCTCAGCGGTCGGACCTCAGTCGAAGTCCTTCAATCGATCGAACTCTCAAGCGGCCGAGCTTCATACTCCCAGCGGTCGAACTCCTCAGGCAACCATTCTTTCAGCTGGTCAAGCTCCTTCGGACAACCAGCGCCCAAACTCCTCAGCAGTTGGCAGCGGGCCGAACTACTTAGCTGCCAAACTACTTCTGATTACTCAATCGTCGAGCTTCAGTCAGACTCCTGCAAAAGCTGAACTGTCTCCGCATCGTTACGGCCAGGCGCCTGCTGGAGCCGAACTCCCCCCAAAGCTTCCTCTCGGGTCGAGCTTCTAAGGAAGTCGGACTTCTTACAGAACCCTCCAGCGATCGAGCTTATACGAAAGTTGGACTCCGCACGGATTTCTCCAATGATCGAGCTTCTAAGGAAGCCGGGCTCCCTATAGACTTCTTCAGTGGACGAGCTTCTCAATGGCCGAACTCCCTATGATGGATTACTGCAGGCGATCTCGCTATGGTTACACGACAATAACGATCGGCATTTATCGGCAATAACTATTGACAATAATGATCAGCAATAATGACCGACATTAATCGGGACAGTTACGATGCTCATTAATCAAGACGGTTACAACAAGCTCCCTCTATAAAAAGGATCCTCCGGATACCCTTAGCCTAGGTTCTGAAAACCCTTTTCTCTTCCTCAAAAACTCTACCGAGCACTCCATTCTTGTTGACGGGAACTGACTTGAGCATCGGAGGGTCTTGCCGGAGCCACCCCCCATCGGCTCCGAGCCAGACTTTGTTTTGTAGGTCCCCAGCGGCGACCTCATCGGCGTCAACTCCGACGGACCTCGACGACGACCAATTTCTGCGTCAACACAAATTAAGGCACAATTTGATACCATCCTCATTTTTATTTTCTTCTTCAATTCTCTTTCTAATCCAACCATATAATAATTTAATATTTTATATAAAAAAATTAATTAAAAAATATTACCTAAATTCTTTAGCAACCTCCACAAATAACCAAGATGGCAAATTCTTCATGGAGCATAACCAATGTATGATTAAATACATACCACAAATCTCCACAATTTGATAAACATTATCCCTAGTTACCAATTAATCACAGGACTTTACCCCAAATTATCCATAGGATAATGTGTGTGTGTATATATATATATATATACTCGTGAGCTGCATGATTTTTTTGGTTCTGATGGAAGATAGCCTAATAAGTATTCAAATAAATAATAAATATTTAAAAAATATTTAAATAAAACTTTAAGTATATTAAAAAATTTAAAAGTTAGAAATTTTATCTTGAACTTCTGGCTCCTCCAGTATCTAATCATCCTCTTCCACCGACTCGGAGGATAGTCCTGTATCCAGAGAACAAGCTCCTCCAGAGTGTCTCGTCGGTGCTCGAGCCATCCTCTATGGAGCTTGACCTTATAACCCCGGTATAACTCTTCGATCTTCTTCAGTCGGACATCTCGAGTCCTCTCATGATTGGAGAAGTCGTACCTTCTCTGCACCAATTTATCAAAAATCAGTTACAAAATTATTCTAATCAAACATATATAGTGTAAACATATAAAATATATAAATATAACTAAGATACGCATACTTACCCATATCTTCTTCCATACCTGGTCTCTAACGGCAGCATCCATCAAACACCAGTCTCTGGGCTCTATGGGAATGATGTCCAATCGCCTCACAAGCACTCCAAAAAAGGAATGCGTCTCCCACGCGATCTTTCCTATCGGCCTCCCCTCTGCATTGTAATAGACCATCACCTAATGCTAGTAGTTCCACACATATGCCATATGTATAGGATCGTGAAATATCCAATTGGATGATGCACCTGCAATGCAAATATATTATGCAAATATATAAGTGTACAAATATTATATAAAAAATAAAGTTGTGCTAATATAATAAAAATGTATACTCAGATGCCTGCATAGTAGCATGTGTCTCAGATATGGACGACAGTAGAGGCTCAACTATCGATGGAGTAGATACCATCGATGGAGTAGATGCCGTTGGTGGAGTAGATGCCGCTAGTGGAGGTCCTTGAGCAGTCGATGTCGAGGTGGATGGAGTATGCTCTGATTGCTCCTCAGATGTTAAACTGCGTGTAACCCATCGAGGGACAGGGATGAAAGCTAGATGGCATTTCAGTGTCATCATGATCTGCAATGTTAATGAACATTAATCAATATAACATGTTGAATAATAATATTAGTATAGCATCAATAAATAGTCTCTAATATGTACACTAATCAATTAATGGATCTATCGTTATGCAATGTAATAAACAAAAGCAACAAGATATAAACATTCAAAAAATATTATGTAATAAATTTTATAATATGAATTACATTCATAAATAATTAAGGATGAGCAACAGTATAGATCCGATCTTTTGCGTGAACCTTGGTATTAATCCAGAAATCTGAAAGAAGAACAAAGTAGATGATGGTGGCACTTTAGGACTTAAAGTTGGAACCTTAGAGAGACATATCAAATTCTATTCGCTCAGAAGTCGAGCCGGCTCCATGCCTGAGACATCCGACTAGGATCTTCCTCCAACCGGCTTGATCACGGCCCAAGCTGGCTCGGCTATGTGCCATCCCCTCGATCACTCCCTCTCTTCCTCTCTCGATCTCTCTCACCGATGATGGTGGTGAGGACGAACCCCTCCCTCCCAGCTTTTTCATCTCTTGATCTTCCTCTCTCCCTCTCTCGATCTCTCTCATTGATGAGGCCGGACCCCATCCCTCCCTCTCTCACTCTCTCAATCTTCCTCGCCGACAAGGCCAGGACCCCATCCCTCCCAGTGATGCCGACGAGATCGGACCCCCTCCCTTCCTCTCTTGCTCTCTCGATCTCCCACTCTCCCTCTCTCGATCTTCCTCATCGAGGAGGCTGGACCCCCTCCCTCCCAATGATGGCGGCGAGGTCGAATCCCTCCCTTCCTCTCTCAACTATAGATCCGTTGGATATTCGGATTCAAATTCGGTACTAGTAATTAAAATTGGGTCCGGATCTAAATATGTAGGTCTCGATCCGAATCTAATCCATTGACAGATCTAGTCCATAGCCGCCAACATGGCACAGCCCAAGGCTACCGACACGGCACGGCCCAAAAGCTACGGCATGCAGATAACTGTAATATTTATAATAAATATTTATAATATTTATTATAAATATTTTATAAATTATTATAAATATACATGATTAATAAATAATACTATAAATTTTTTAAAAAAATTATACCTACGGCTATAGAGAGTGGGTCACACCGAAAGCTCCGTAGGTCGCCGACGATGATGTTAGAGGAGGACGACGACACTAGAGGTAACCTACGAAATAAAAGCAAGATAGTGAGATAGAGAAGAGAGAGAGAGAGCAGGATGGCCGGGGATCGGGACCAGGGGGAGGGGCACAGTGACGTGGAGGCCCGGAAGGCATAGTGATGGAGGGTTGACGATCGAGAGGGGGAGTGTGGGGGGGTGTGGGAGGGATGGTCGTGGATGGAGGGAAGGAGGGGCGATCGGGGTAGGGTGGGGGGGTCGGGTGGGGGTGACGGGGAGTGGCAGCCAGAGATGGAGGGGCTGGGGGGTTGCAGGGTGGTGGGAGGGGCGGCCGGGGATGGGGGGAAGGAGGGCGGTCAGAGGGAGGGTGGGTGGGTGGCGGGGAGGAGCGGCCGGGGATGGGGGGAAGGAGGGCGGTCGGGGGAGGGTGGGGGGCTAGGTGGGGGGTGGCGGGGATGGGTGGCCGGGATGGAAGATCGGAGGGGGAGGGGGAAGGAGGGTGATGCCGGTCGGAGGGGAAGGAGGGGCGACGTCGGTTGGGGAGGAAGGAGCCTCACCAGCAATGAAGAAAAGAGGAAGAGACAGAGAGAGATCGAGCGCGCATGGAAGAAAAATAAAAAAAAATTAAAGATTTTTAACCTAATCTATGGCAGTGGTTATCGAATTGCTGCCATTAATTTACGATGGTGGTTATCCAAAATCGCTGTCATAGATCTACGGTAGTGGTTCTATAACCGCTGCCGTAGATCTATAGCAATGATTTTTGATAACCGCCGTCATAGGTCAAAAATATTTTTTTATTTTTTTTTAAATATTATATAATTTTAAAATTTAATATCCATCTTCATCGTTCATTATCTAAATAATTATCATTAGAGTATCGTCGCAAAAGATTGCCGCGATCCGATGGCCCTAGCTTCGTCGATAAAAAAAATTCGATTTCAACGATCACAAATGATGATACGATGATCTGATAGATGGAGACCTTCGATGGATCCAAAAATCTACAACGATGATCTCGATGATGTTTGTAGCATACTTTCAGAGTTTCACTTCAATCGATTATCGTTATTTTGGTCAATTTAGTATGGAATGATTTCGACCGTTAAATTAGAAACAAGCGATCAAAGGGTTAAACGACATCCGATTATGAGATAATTTTTTAGTTAAATAATTTTTGTTATAATTTTAAATATTTTATATGGTGATAATAGTAAAATTTAAATTATTTTTATATAAACTAATCATGTTAAGTAGATATTGCAAAAGCACAAACATAACAATCAGTAAAGTTTTAGAATGATTATCAGGAGACGTATAGTTTTAGATCATTTTTCATCTCACAAGTTAAATTTTATAATCATAATCATAAAAAATGATTAAACTAGTAGTCAAGATTATTTATAAAAAAAATATCTCATAATCGGACATCATTTGGTTCTTTGATCACTCGTTTATCTTTTAATGGTCGAAACTAACCTATACTAAATTGACCAAGATAACGATATCCGATTGAAGTAAAACTTTGATCGTACGCTATAAATATCATCAAGATCATTGTTGTAGATTTTTAAATTCATCGAAGGTCTCCATCTATCAGATCATCACATCATCGTTCATGATCGTCGAAATCAAATTTTTTTGATCGACGAAGCTAGGGTCTTCGGATTGAGGCGATCTTTTGTGATGACACTTTAATGATAATTATTTAAATAATGAATGATGAAGATGGATATTAAATTTTAAAATTATATAATATTTTTAAAAAAATGACAGCGGTTATAATTAACCACTGCCATAAATCAGCTTATAGCAGCGGTTTCTAAAAATCGCTGCTATAGGTCCAACTTATGGCAGCGGTTATAATAAATCGTTGCTATAGATCCGACCTATGATAGTTATTTTCGATAATCGCTGCTACAGATCGGATCTATAGCAGCGGTTACAAAAATCGGTCAGACCTATAGCAGCGATTATAAAAACCACTGCCATAGGTCCAACCTATAGCAACGATTAACAAAAATCGTTGCTGTAGGATCTATGATAGTGGTTTCGAAAGTCGCTACCATAGTATGCACTATCATAGACCATTTTTGTAGTAGTGCAAGCTGCTTCTCTCTATAAAAAATATGATATGTGCATGTAGAATCGAAAATCTACTACTGAAAAGAAGTAGATACCTCATCAGATATCTTCAGGACATCATCCTCTGACTCATTACTGATCATCGCTATAGTAACCTTTATCCGATTCTTGAGTTGTGGCTAATTCTTGACTCGATGCTTTAACTCGTCGCACCTGTAGCATCTGATCTTGCTAGAATTTCTCATTTTAGATCTGGATCATCCTCCTCATGATCCTCTACCGCTTCATCTACTGCCTCCTGCTTCTCTAGAAATCATCAATACTGAGCTGCCGTTATCTGAGCTTGAAGCTGGATTCTTTTTCATAAGAACCTCATTCTGTAGTATCGCTGCAGCGATCTCGTCCATCTTGATGGTGCTCTTTTTTACTAGAAGAGCAGTCATCAAGAACTCATACGAAAGAAAAAGCAACGCTAGCAAGATCAATGCCCTGATCTTCTCCTCAATTTTTTTGCCAACGCTGAGGAGGTCGGTGAGGATCTTCTGAAAGTTGGATAGATGCTCTGGCATGCTCTGACCTTCGTCCATCCATAGTTGGTAAAACTATCTCCAAAGGAATAGCATGTTGGTGAGTGACTTCATCATGTACAACTCCTCAAACTTTGATGATAGCGCCATCAAAAAAGTCTCATCAAGTACATAGATCACTATATCATTCACTAAATACAAGCGGATCGTACTCATCGTCTGCATCTGGATCTGCTTTCAATCCTTCACCTCTATGGTGGCTGGCATCTCATTATACAAGAAAGCATCGATCAACCCATGTTGGATGAGGATATCCTTTATCCTCACTTGCCATAAGAAGAAATTACTCTTTCTATCGAATATGTTAATCTCTACCTTGATTGTACTTATTTTCTTCATATTCTTCAATCTCTATCCACTGCTGCAATCTATGCTCCAATACTATTTGGCTCTGATATCAATTTGTTGGGATATCAGCTACTATGATATCACTTATTATGAATCTAGTACTAGCAAATTATGATAGAAAGAAAGAAAAAATAAAATAAAAAAATATTAAGTATGTGGATCAGCCTAAAAGCTTACCTCCACGGGACATGCAAAGCTTCATTATGAAAGAAAAAATAGGTACAAAAGAAGAATACCCACTCTTAACTCACCATACATAAATCTCTCTCAACTAGAAGCTACCCTCACAAAAGCTCTCTCAAAATCCCAAGGAGATTCTTAGAAGCTATAAGATGCTCTACCCTCATAGCTTCCTCGTCAGATGCTATGCACATATTGCTTCTCTCTCTCGCGGACTGTACGTACTCGGCACTCTATCAAGCTTCTTTCGATGGCTGCTTGAGCCTTTCTA
The DNA here is from genome assembly GCA_006176705.1 of Cocos nucifera. Taxonomy (NCBI): domain Eukaryota; kingdom Viridiplantae; phylum Streptophyta; class Magnoliopsida; order Arecales; family Arecaceae; genus Cocos; species Cocos nucifera. The sequence continues at coordinate 501,552 of QRFJ01002931.1, read as the reverse complement.
TATGCTTCTCATGCCATACGTGCCACCCTCCTACTCCATAGCACCTCAGCTCTTTAAATAGAATGAGAATTCTCTTCTCAACTGTTCACAGAAGTCCTAATAGGATTCTTTCTCCTAATATGAGTCGAACATGACTTTGATGGAGTCTTGAAATATTTTTCAATCTTTAGATTATGACCGCAATCCTCTATGATTGATGAATCCAACGGTCCACATGCAACTTTCATAGACTCCTTAAATTAATCACAATTCGAATCCAAACAAAATATCCCATCCTATTATGTTTATTTTCGTCAAGTCGGCTCTATCAGGGATTGAGTTGGCTCGACTGCATCTTGCCCTAACTCTTGCTTTCTATCTGCTTGAGAGGGTCGGCTCGGCTATGGTTCGAGTCGGCTCGATCTCAGCCCGAGTTAGCTCGATCCCGTATTCGAGCCAGTTGGACTGCTTGCTGATACTGATTCTCTTCTACTATGGATCAAATTCAAGACGTTAAATTTTAACAATGACATTAGTTAAGGATGATGAAGATGTAGATGAGAAGCTTTCATTTCCTATAAAAAATCCTGAATGCAAGTGTTTGGAGTTATATATTGAGAAAGGAAGTTATCCACCCCGATATTACAAATGCTCTGGGCATGATCTAGTACGTTGGTCCCAGCTATCCTAGCATGAATGATGAGAGGAGTCCTATGATGGCAAATCCTATGATGAAAAATCTTGTTATGACAAGTTCTATGATGACAAGTCCTATTATCAATGAATCCATGTATATGATACAAACTAATGAGACTAACACAAGCCATCAATGGACAATCACTAAAGCCAATGTTGATAGCTGAGATATTGGGTCAGATGAAGATCATGGGGATGAGTATTAGCCTAGTGATGGTATGCATGAGGATGAAGATCAAGATAATAAAGTTATGCCACCTGTTAACTATCAGAAATACCAACCTGAACTATCACATGTACGATCACATGTACCACCATATTTTTTCACTAATATAGACATACCTAATGGGAGTGGAATGGTTACTTATCGACACTTACAAGAGGACTACTTATTTTGAAACTCAAAAATGAATAAATTTTTCATAAGTATGGCTTTTCTAAGTAAAGAGGAGTTGAAAAGAGCTGTTGATCAATATCATATAAAGAAGCACCGTACAAATATCGTAGTTGAGTCCAAGCCAAAAACTTGGACAATTCAATATGTATCTTGTGGCAATAGAAATGAATGCAAGTGGAGGTAACATGTTTCATTGTTAAAAAAGAAAGATTTTTGGATTGTTAGTAGATACGAAGGTCCTCCTACTTGTCTATATGAAGGTCTAAGTTTAGACCACAAACATATCACTTCAAAACTCATTGCTACTGTGGTACGATATATTATGGAGAAAGACCCTAGTGTCAACATTGAAGCTATTATCATAAATATGAAAGAGCAATTCCAATACACTATCTCATACAAAAAGGCATGTTATGGAAAACAAAATGCCTTGGTTGATATGTATGAAGAGTTGCTTTATTACATGGTAGCCCTCCAAACAGCAAATCTTGGTACCATTGTACATTGGAACTTCTTCAATATAAGTGCTTCCGATGTAAGACATCTTAACTATATCTTTTGATCTTTTAGGCCATCCATTGAGGGATTTTAGTATTGTCGTCTCGTTATTAGCATCGATGGTATCCACCTCTATGGAAAGCATAGAGGAAAAAATGCTTATTGCCATAAGTATTGATGAAAAAATGGAATATTTCTACTGACATATGCCATTGTCGATGAGAAAACAATCGCTAGCTGAAGTTGGTTTCTTTATAATTTGAGAATGCATATCATAGGTGAAGTAGATGGCATATATTTAATCTCTTACCGACACACTAAAATTTTAAGTGCTATTGCTGGCCAATCAAATGGATGGAGCCTACCACGTGCATATCATTGATTTTGTTTGAGGCACATATATAGCAATTTTAATAGTCAATTTTTCAATATACAACTTAAAAGGATAGTTTGGCAAGCAGGCAATACTCATCAAGTACATAAGTTCAATTTCATCGTAGGAAGGATTAAAATAGTAAATGAGGAGGCTTGGAATTGGTTATCTACATTGGAGCCTGAAAACAAAATAATTGCACATGATGGTGGATTGTGGTATGGCATCTTAACGATAAATTTATTCGAAGTATTCAATAGTGTGCTAGGAAGAACTAAAAATATTCTGATTATAGTATGTATGCAGATGACATTTTATTAATTGGTTAAGTACTTTCATGTTAGGCATGCATGGCCAAATAAACATATGCTAAAATAGCCACATAGTTTATTCACTCCTCATGTTGCCACAAAGATTATCCAATATCAAATCAAAGCAAATCAGCATATTATAACATGTTTCAATTTGAATCGGGGTGTGTATCAAGTTATTACACATAGGGTGTAAGGACTAGAGGCAATAGCCAAACTATGAGACTAAGTACTAAGACATGTACATGTGAGAAGTGGACAATCTATAAATATCCTTATTTGCATGTCTTAGTTATGTGCCAAGAAATTAGTATATATTTTGCTCAGTATGTGAATAAAAAGTGCTCAATTGAAAATTATATTAACACTTCGAATGGTGAGTTTCGTTATGTCCCTTATGAAGACTATTGAATATTTTCGAATATATACATACTACTTCGCGATTCATATAGAGAGAGACCAAAGCAAAGGGGCCGACCTAAATCAACACGTATTCAAAATAAGATGGATGCAAGTGAAGGTACCCATAAAAATCATTGTGGCATTTGCAAAGAAGAAAGTCATGATCAGCGAAGGTATCCTAGAAGGGTTGAACACGTAGAAAGATCTTAGTTGTTTATATAGTAGCATTATATATTAGAAATTATGTATTGGGAATTAACTATCATACCATTTTCTTTGAATTGTATGATATGAAAATGTTGGAGTTATGTATTGTTTGATTACTAAGTACATTTTGGTTTAATCTTCCATTTCAAATGTATTCCATTATTTTTGGATTGTCTTGCTCTAGTATATATCTAATATCATATTTGTAATGCTCTAATAAATTTAGAATGTATTTCATTGTTTTAATTAATTATATTGTTATGGCTTATGATCCATGTCATTCGAGCCCTCGAGATAGCAATATTCTTTCATTGTAGGAGATCCATCGATTGCAGGCCATTTTAGATGGCAACATGAGCAGTCCATTCTTGCTTTTGCTTCTTTTTTTATGATTGTAGTCTTCTTAAAGGCATATATATTAATTAATTATTCTATCTTATTGCAAGAGCCTAAGACCCTTCGATTACAATGATCTAATGATATTTTTTGGAGGATGGAGAGCATCCCAGATAGAGTTGTGGATTATTTGCGATACATGGAGTTCTATGGATGTTATCAGATTGACCAAATATAGTTGGATGTTGGTCTCGTAACTGTCCTTATCGAAAGGTGGCATCTAGAGATACACATATTTCATCGTTCATTTGGTGAGGCGAGACAACCATCATGTTACAGGATGTTAGTGTCCTCACTGAAGAAAGCAGTGCAGGGTTTGTAATACTACTTTCAAATTTTTTTTTAAAAATAGTTAAAATATAGTAAAAAATAATTAATTTAATTAATTAATTACTAATCATATCAGAATATTAAGTCCTATACTAAGGATCTAAACACAATATGCATGCATTCATATAGATTTGAAAATAAAACTATACAGCAAACTCTTTACTATATCTATTAGTTTAGAATACAATATCTTTTCGCAGGTAGTTGATCATCATAATCTAAATCCATTGGATAATGCTCTAGTATTACACCATAGCCGCACACATGTTCGACCTTTATGGTTGGTCTATACGGAGCTCCTGATCCCAATCAGCCCCATTGGAGTGCTAGCTCCTCGTCGGGGCCTTTAATGGCTGATCGTGATCGATCCAATCAAGCACCTTCTTTTTGATCTCCTAGATATTCTAAAAAATTAAAACATGTGCTTCAGAGGATGATGAAATGGTGTTTTAAATTTAGTGGCGATCCGATGCTCACAGCACTCGATCTCTCTACTCAAACCTAAATTCTCAAGTCTTGGATTTCACTCGGCCCAAAAATCTTGACGCACTAAAAATCCTATCACACCCTCTCTGTGTGGAATTTTTTTATGAAATAAGTTTTTATGGAAAGATGACTTTTGCATCTATAAACCCTATTTAGATCATATCTAAAAATTAAGTAGAAATTCTATATGGAGTGGATAAGTTAAGATTGGTTGAACTAATTTCAACCAACTTCTAGTATTTGAATTCAAATGGGGTCTTATCCTTTTCCAACACCTCATCCAAGAGGGTGACGAGTAGAAGGACTCTCCTTCTACTTGCCATCAATCAAAAATCATCAAAAAAATGTGCGACAAAAGATAGGTAAGCATGGAGAATAGATAAGGAAGAGATTAGGTTTTTCAAATTTCAAACCAACCAAGTTGAATTCAAAATTCAACTTAGTTTGAACTGGTCTAACCCTTGTACAATCATGGAGAATAATGGGTTGAAGATAGTATTTAAGAAATTTGATGAAAAAAAAAGTTTCACGATATGAAAGGTTAGAATGGAGGATCTGCTGGTTTAGATGAGACTGGATTCGATCTTGAAAGAAAGATTGGAGGAGATGATAGACAAGGAGTGGGTGTCCTTAGAGAAAAGTGCATGTGCCACGATTAGAACTTATCTGGTAGATGAGATGCTGTATGGCATGCTAGAGGAAAAGACACCTAAGGGTTTATGATCTAGGTTACGCCAGTTGTACATGAAAAAGAATATGTGTAACGAGTTGATGCTGAAAAAGTAACTATACTGCCTTCGAATGCAAGAGGGAGATGATGTTGCGGGGCATATTTAGCGATTCGATCGGATGAGCATGAATTTGCTTAATATTGGGGTGGATCTCAAAGAAGAGGATAAAAGTTTATTGCTGTTATGTTCGCTACCTGGGAGCTTCGATCCATTGGTAACGACGTTGCTGTATGGTAAGGAGATGCTGGTGTATGAGGAGATCGTATTAGTGCTAAGGTCCAATAAGTAGCGAAAATGAATGACGAAGAGGAAGGTCTTCTAGGAGGGCTCATGATTTTAAAGAAGCCCAGGCAAGAAAAGAAAAAGGGTCAACAAAGGGGTTGCAAGCAGTCCAAGAGATACTTCAAGTATGGTGAAGCAGAATACTTTAAGCAAGAATGTCCACTTTAGAAGAAGTACAAGAAAGGAGAAAACACGGATTCCATCAATACAATCACTATAAGTGAAGAGTCGGATGAGCTCTTGGTGGTCTCGGAGGAGCCCGTGGGGTTGGATGTATCTGAGATAGTTTTAGACAGGTCTACAGAGTGCGGAGGGTCCGAAAGGGCAGTAATGGTGTCTGAGGTGCAGTGGCAGACTCAGTAGTACAATATTGAGTGGTTATTCTTGGGGGACTCGATTATAGAGTCAACTTCTGTGGCATCAGAGAGACTTTGGTTTTAGATGAAGCACCGGACAGAGGTAGCTTCACAGATGGAGAGAGATATGATATGAGTTCAGAGCGGAGGAGTGCAGGAGGATCAATATCCTAACACCAACATCGAAGATAAAAAAATTTCAGGTGGAGCAGTACGTGTGGAAGGACAGATGAAGTTTTGAGGAGACCATGTTAGGGTATGCAGCAGGCACCGGCATAGGATTTTTGCAAATTTTTTAGAAAAGTTTCGGATAGTTAATGCGGTTGCCAAGTAGAAAGGTGCATACAACTTCAAGGATGATGCATAGAAGCAAGTCAAGATCTTCAGCAGTGGAGGTGATCATCCCAAAGGCCTCAAAGAGAGCTCAACAGCTGAAGAAGAATGGTGGTGGCAAGGTGTGCACAAGTAGCTGTTAGAGCGTGCATTGACAGTAGGTTCATACAGAAAAATATTGTCTGGTATGCCAAGACTTGGATGCACTAAGGTGGAGATTGTAGGATTTGATGTGGTGCTCTCAAACCTTGGGAGGCCACCGGAGGAGTCAGGGTGTTGGCTCTGGAAGACTAGGATGGATGTGAGTCCTAGGGCTAGGACAGGAGTTATCCTAGGTGAAGATGGCGTGTAGCCCTGCACGAACTTGAGGTTCAAATGTGAGGATCTTGAGAGGCTTGGTAGGTGCTCCGGAGATCTGAAACACAAGATAGAGCAAGGGACTAAAGCTAAGAGAAGAATCAGCTAAGACAAAGGGCTGACACATAGGTGGACTGGCTCGAATATCTAGTCAAGCCGGCTTGGGCTGAGATCAAGCTAGCTCGGGGCACAGTCGAGCCCATTATCTCAGGGAGACAGAAGAAAGGGTTCGGGAAAGATGCAGTCGAGCTAGCTCGGCTCTTGACAGAGCCGGCTCGATAGTGGCGAACAAAACTAAACGAAATTTTTTATTTAGATTTAGGATAGACTTTTATCCTAAGGTCTTAAGGTCTGGACCAATAAGATCTTAAGGAAGCTAACTCATATATGGATCGGATTCAGATCCAGAAGATGAGAGCATGTGAGATATATGTACTATTAAAAAATGTGTTCCAAAATTAATCGTCAGTCTATTGATGGTTGTGCTACCTTATAATTGTAATTGATTCATTATTAAATAAAATATATTTTGGCATTTTCATCATAAAGTCTACATCTTTTAATGAACTCTATTATTATGATGAAGTTTTTAGAACTATTTAGCTTTGATAAAGAGAGAATTTATTGATTAGTCCTTAAACTGTTCACGACTAAATTTTATGCTGTTAATAAGGATGATAGCGTTTATCGAGCATAGGTCATTATATGCCATATGGATTGGTTGTCCTCTTAACCAAGGAGTATGGAGATACTGATATGGCATACAAGTGAGATGTATGGGTATATTATCATTGAATGTGACTAACTTCAGAGCATTTTGATATCGAAAATTACTCTGATGGGATATAGGTATAAGTGTCCCTTAGATCTAAGATCACCATAGTGGCTTACAAGCAACTCACTGTGCTTTGGTACCAGACTAACTAAATTTTTAATTCAGTAATGAAAGGTTTTTGAGCATAGTCAAGTACTTACGAAGTCGGTGAGTGATCAAGTGGGATTGACCACTCCAAGAGTTGGAGAAGAATGCATCATTATATTTCAATATAGTAAAAACCTTAGCCAGGATAATCCATGAGATGGATTTGATATTTTAAAATATAATGTGGATGACCTAATCGAGATTGACAGTTAAACTCTGAGGTGTCCTATAAATATTTTGGTCAAGGGAATGAATTATACAAAAATTATATCCACATGAGTTCTAAGGATGTTGTTCTACATATTTGACCTATCCGACTATCAGGTACCAATGCTAAATGATCATTTTGATTGGTATAGAAATTTGTTCCTATACTATTAGCTTAGATTTGATTCTATGGGATCATACACATAAGAGTTTTTGATCTGATCAGATGGTTGATTAATGATTAAGAATCGTTCTAGGGTTAAACATTCAATACGATTAATATTTGACATAGTACAAGTATTGCAAGAGGATCAATTAGAAATTTAATTACTAATTAATTTAATTTAATTAAACTAGAGGATTAAGATTAAGTCTAATTAAATATAATTTAATTAGATTTGGTTTGAGCTGGATTGGATCAAGTTCAATTGGTTTACTAGATTAGCAAATTGCAAGGAAAAACTAGTCCTAGTTCAATTAGGACTTGTATCTACCCAATTTTTAATTTGATTAGAAAATTAAATTAAATTAAATTTGATTTAATTAGATTATTAGTTGGACTAAGATCTAATCTAATTGGATTAATTAAATTTTAATTTAATTTGGTTCAAGGATTAAGTTGGACCAAGTCAAACTAGGAGTCCTAATGAGACTAGGACTCTTATCTCCATGCGCCACCTTAGCCCCAAAGCCCCCCATGCGATTTTTGTTGGATTTTTTCATGAAAATATTTCTCTCTAGATGTTCATGCATGCTCCCTTGCTCCCTTTATCTTAAACATGGTATTTAGATATTGTGATCAAGTCAAAAGAAGAGTTTGAGTTGATTTAAACTCTATGAAATAGAGTTTTAAGAAACCAAAACTCCTTCCTATTTTGTGTCGCCCACATCCCTATTTTTTCTCTAAAATTTTTATGGCTTTTAGAAGCCTTTTTGTGTGACATTCCCTGGTAGTCCATGCAAAAAATAAAGGAGAGGGCACCCAAGAATTGTGCGCCCCAAGTCTAGCTCTATTTGGATAACCCTTGACTAGGTATTTGACCTAGTCAAGGATTCCTCTATATCTCCTTATATAAAATGAATTTTGATCTAATTTTTTCATGAATTACACATCTGAGAGAGATCATTTGGGGGGTGAAAAATCTAAGAGAGAAGCCTAGGGTGTGGGATTTTGTAAAGGCACCAATCAAGTGCTTTGGTGAGAGAACCTAGAAGAAGAAGAGGGTCTTCTTTTAGGTTTTTTCTTTCACTCCTATTCCTCCATCTTTGTGAGTGTTTGAGAAGTATCTCAGTATCACAAGTCATTTTTCTCGACTTCATAAAGTTGAAGAGTCTAAGTTAGAAGGAAAGAAGATCCAGATCGACCGTTAGAGAAGGATCAGCACAGTACTAGCATACTATGCTAATTTTTGGACATCGGACTTTAGATCTGCAATATAGGGCTCGTGTGGATAACTTATAGAAGTTAGACATATGTGCGGCTCGGAGCAACCATCTCAGGCCTAGATCAGCGAGTTAAGAAACTCAATATTCAAAGATAAGGATGATCTGATCTCCTTATTACATGTCTAGATCTGATCTAGAGTAGTCTACTGTTGATATGATTAATATACAGTTTTTTTAATATTTTATTTTTTAAATTAATAGCATATCTTAATCATGTAATATTCTATATCTAAGATTTTATGTTATATTTTTCATGATTTAATATGATTAATTCACCTCTTTTGCTATAATTTTGAAAAAATTTCAAAAGCTAATCCTAGAACCCTAGATCGGTTTTTACAATTGGTATCAGAGCCTAGGTTCATTTATTACATGATTTATGCATGATTAGATTATGTTTTTAGATTAGATCTAATTTATAATCTGATGATTAAATCTAAAAATAAAATTTTAGATTGTACATGCTGTAAGATTGTCCTGCTGTAAGATTTACCCCTTACAGTGGAGAGGTTGTTCTAGTGCATGTAGATCTAAAATTCTAATCATAAAATTTTAGATTAGATCTAAAAAAAATTATAATCTAATTAAAAAAGTTTTAATCTAATTTTTATTATCATAAATATGTTAGACCTGATCTAAGATGATTTATGATTAATTAAAATTAAAATAGTTTTAATTTTATAAGCATATTTAGATTAGATCTAAAATAATTTTCATGTTTGTTATATGTGCATATTGATTATGAATCAAACATGCAACTTGTTGATAGAACTATGTTGCAAAAATCTTTTACAAGCATGAAAATCATTTTTGAAATATCGAACTCTAACTCTTAGCCCAAAACTTAATTAAGAATTAAGAATTGATTGATTAGGATCTAGGATTGTGAATTAAAGATCCTAAGACATAAATCATAACATATTGGGTTAATAGGTTAGTAAAAATTAGATCCATTAACTGGGTTAGATCTAAGGTTAGATTAAAGAATGGACTTAATTAGAGAATTGACTAAATTTAATCAATAGTTGTCTTAGATTAGGTTAAGGATTCTCTAGATCAATTACAATAGTTGTAGTTGGTCAAGTTCATATCTTTAACGAGAATCAAGATGTACTTAATTCTTGGCTACGCGATTGAACCCAAAATTACTAAGTTGGTTAAGTTGAAATTAATAAACCGGATAGTGTCTAAGATAAGTTTGACAGTTTGATCAGTGATTTTTAATTAGAAGCTACTTGCACTGATTCGATCTTTGATGAGTTAATGACATATCCCTTCCACTGATCTCACTTATCTGGCTATCTTGATAAATTAGATTTTGATTAGATCACTTGGTGATTGGGCTCACCTGTGTCAATTAGGTAAATTAGTATGACTGATTTAGGTATTCCTAATGTTGGTTCGAATTAGTTTCATTTTTTTATCTGACTTGGTGAAGTCAGTGGGAGGATCAAAATTGCCTGGCTCATTCTCTCCATCTTCTTTAAATCAAATCAATTAAATTCTCTAAAATTATTAGATTCCTAAAAATGAAATAGTTATGGTGATAACTAGATCATAGCCTTCCATTAAGTGGATGATAATGACTCCATTAGTTTGATAATCATTGGAGGTCCAAAGGCCTGGTACTTATCAGCTAATAAAATTATTATTCATAATATGATTTCTTGATCGCATCTATCTAAATAATGGTCAGGTTGACCAACTAAAGTTGGACTTAATCATTCATTGATTAGATGGATCAAGTATGGTCATGTTAATGGTTGGATCTAATTGGACCTTTTTAGTGAAGGCCAAAGTCTACTGATTACAGAATAGGGCAAAATTAAATTACTAGAAATTGTTTAAAGAAATAATTGGTTATAAATCTATCCTTAGATATATATGGGTTGACCAACCAAAGTTGGGCTTGTGTGCAGTCTTTGTGAATTTTAGTACCCACTAAGAAATTCGGATAATTCTTCGAATTAGAGGTAGAGGCTACCAATTCGAATAAAATAGTGGAAGAATCTTTTGATTAAAAGTCCAAATCTTTAGGTTTAATGAATCAATTACTAATTATATTTTATTTTTTCTTTGTGCAGACATGGCCACTTTCCTTTCACTCTGATCATTGTTAAACAATGATAAGTTGGTGGGATCCAACTTCAATAACTGGTATCGAAAGTTGAAGATTGTCCTGATGCATGAATGGATTCTATATGTACTGATAGATCCAGCACCTAAGAAGCCAGCACCCAATGCACATGGAACAATCAGAGATACTTACCAGAAGTGGCTCAATGATCGAATTATGGTGCATTGCATTATGTTGGCTGCCATGAGCGACGAGTTCAGTCGTAGGTTTGAGTCAGCTCAGCCAGAAGACATGCTTCAAATGTTGAACGAGTCTTTTGGCACATCCGATGATGTTAAGAGGCACAAGACTAGTTGTGCCATCTTCAACGCCAAGATGAGGGATGGAGCTTCAGTCACTGATCATGTACTGTACATGATCAAGCTGATGGAGTATTTGAGCAAGCTCATATTTTTCTTGCATGAGCAACTAGGAAAAGATGCGATTTTGAACTCATTGCTCAAATCATATCTCCCATTCGTTACTCATTATAGAATGACAAAGCCTGAAGTTAACTACCACGGGTTACTGGTGTTGCTTCAGAACTTTGAGAAGGATCACTAGCTCTATAAGAAGTTCGTAAACTTAGTGGGAGGTTCATCTTCTAATTCTCGATTCTTTAAGAAAGAAAAGAAGAACAAGAAGAAAAAATCAAAGAAGATGCAAGTTCAGACTGGGATATCTATGCAGAGCCAGACCAAGAAGATCAAGCCTGATAAGAGTCAAGTTGAATGCTTCTTCTGTAAGAAGCAGGAGCATTGGAAGAAAAATTATCCTCAGTACATTAGACCCCAACAGGTCGAGAAAGAAGCAAGTTGTTGCTGGATAAGATATTTATATGATAACTTCTTACAATTTTTTTATTTATAATAAAACTGACTGGGTATTAGATACTGGTAGTCTTTACCATATTTATAATTCATTGTAGGGGTTGTAGGTCAGTAGGAGATTTGAGCAAGATGAGAAGTTCCTTAACGTTGGAGATGGAAGATCAGTTTTAATTATAACATTAGAAATCTTAAAACTTGTATTTGAGTCTCATACTGTTGTTCTTAGTGATTGTCATTTTTGTCCTTGTTTCTTTTTAAATATCATTTCCATAGGCTTTTTAACCAAAGATAATTATGAATTTTTAATAAAGAAAGAATTTTATAATGTCATTATGAATCGTATTACTATATTATCTGGACATTTGAATAATGGTGTGTACATGTTATCACAACCTATTAATGTAGTCTATTTTACTGACAAACATCCTAGATTAGATAGTATATCTGAAATCTACTTATGGTACTATAGGCTAGGTCACATCAATAAGAATAGGATAAATAGGTTGACTCAAGAGAAAATTCTTGAAGTCAGTGATTGTGAATTACTTCCAACCTATGAATCTTATCTTCTTGAAAAAATGATCAAGTCACCTTTTATTGGAAATGATGAGAGAGCCATTGAGCTCTTAGGTCTAGTACATACTGATATATGTGGACCAATGAGCACAAGTGCTAGAGGTGGATATCTCTATTTTATTACTTTCACAGATGATCTATCCAGGTATGAATATGTCTATCTGATGAAACATAAATCAGAGTCATTTAAAATATTCAAATAATTTAGAAGTGAAGTAGAAAAATAAACTAAAAAGAATATTAAGACTCTTCGATTTGATCGAGGAGGAGAATACCTTTCTGGTGAGTTTCTCATATATCTAGGAGAGAATGGGATCCTCTCCCAATGAACTCCTCCAGAAACACCACAGCATAATGGTCTATCTAAGAGAAGAAATCGGACTCTGTTAGACATGGTCTGATACTTGATAGATTTTGTCAGCTTGCCGATATTCTTTTGGGGATATGCATTCGAATCGGCTTGCTATATGTTAAATAGAATTCCAAGTAAGTTTGTAATTAAGACTCCATATGAGATATGGACAGAACATAAGCCAGCACTTTCACACCTTATGGTCTGGGGGTACCCGGCTTATGTAAAATGGTTGATCATAGATAAACTTGGACCTAGGTCTGACAAATGCATATTTATAGGATACCCCAAAGAATCAAAAGGATATATTTTCTACCATACTGATGAACAAAGGTGTTCGTCAGCCTTAGGATAATCTTCTTAGAAAAGGAGTTTCTTGGTGAAGGAATTGTTGCCTCTAAGGTTGAATTTGACGAAGTTCAACAGATAGAAAAATCAACACCTATTGCCAAACCTGAACTGGATTTGATTAGATAAGATTCAGAGCTCAGTATCTCTGCACCATTAAGACGATTCGATAAAGTACCACATCAACTGGATAGATACTATGGTTTCTTAATTCAAAATAGTGATCCTATCGAACTCGATGAGAATGATGAGGATCTGATCACCTACATGGATACAATGCAGAGATCTAATTTCGAGAAATGGCTTGAGATCATGAAATTCGAGATGGAGTCCATGAAGATTAATGATGTGTGGACATTGGTTGATCCACTCGAAGGGATTAAACCCATTGGGTGTAAATGGATCTTCAAAAGAAAGAGGCGTGTAGAAGGAAAGATGGAGACTTATATAGCCCATCTAGTTGCCAAGGAATATTATCAATGTTATGGTATTGACTTTGATGAGACATTCTTTTCTGTGGCAATGCTCAAATTCATTCGGATAATGCTTGCTATAGTTGTGCATTTGGACTATGAGATTTGGTAGATAAATGTGAAGATAGCTTTTCTGAATAGAGAGCTGACCGAAGAGGTATATATGATACAACCTGAGGAATTTACATCTATAGATGAGTCGAAGGTGTGCAAGCTTCAGAGATCCATTTATGGATTGAAGCAAGCATCTCGGAGTTGGAACATGCATTTTGATAAGGTGATCAAAACGTATGGCTTCATTAAGAATGGAGAAGAGCCTTGCATCTACAAATGGGCAAATGGTTCAGCAATGGTATTTTTTATCTTATACGTTAATGACATTCTCTTAATCAGGAATGACTTCTCCGTACTGCAAGAAATAAAAGTATGATTGTCATCTCAGTTCTCCATGAAGGACTTGGGTGAAGCATCCTACATCTTAGGGATGAAAATCTATAAGGATCGATCTAAGAGGATGCTTGGGTTATCCCAGTCCATGTACATAAAAATTATGCTGAAAAGATTCAATATAGAGAATTCTAAGAAGAGCTATCTTCCGATAGATCAAAATTTTTTTTCTCTAAGAAGAATTATCTGACAACTCTTGAAGAGAGAAAGTGTATGAGTAGAATCCTATATGCTTCGATAGTGCGATCTATCATGTACGCCATGATATGTATGAGAGCAGATGTGGCATACTCACTAAGAATAGTGAGTAGATATCAATCTGATCCAGGAGAAAACTACTAAAAAGTGGTTAAAACCATCCTTAAGTATTTAAGAAATATTAAGGACTAATGATTGGTTTATGGTAAGTCAAATTTGAAACTTATGGGATTTACTGACTCCAACTTTCAATCTGACCATGATGACAGTAGAAGCATGTTGGATTATATCTTTATCATAAATGATGGAGCTATTTGCTGGAAGAGTTTCAAGCAGCATACTGTGGTAGACTCTATTTGTGAAGCAGAGTACATCATAGTATTAGATGCTGCGAAGAAAGCTGTGTAGCTAAGGAAGTTCATCACTGAGCTTAGAGTAACACCCTTTCTTGATGGTCCGGTCCTACTCTACTACAACAACACTGGTTCCATTGCTCAGGTGAAGGAACCAAAGACACACTAGCAGATGAAGCACATACTGAGTCGCTACCATCTGGTCCAAAAGATCATGGATAGAGGTGACATCGATCTTTAGAAGATCGATGGAAAGAAAAACTTGGCCGACTCCTTCACTAAAGTCCTAGCGATAAAGAAGTTTGACGACCATAAGTCAAAGATGGATATTAGATACTACGCCGAATGACTTTAGGATAAGTGAAAGTTATTAGAAAACGTATCCTAAAGTCAATAATCAGTCTATTGATGATTGTGCTATCTTATAATTATAATTAATTTATTATTAAATAAAATATATTTTTGATATTTTCATCATAAAGTCTATATTTTCTAATGAACTCTATTATTGTGATGAAGTCCTTAGGACTATTTAGCTTCGATAAAGAGAGGATTTATCGATTAGTCTTTAAATTATTTATGATCAAATGATACGCTGTTAATAAGGACGATAGCATTTATCGAACATAGATCGTTGTGTGCCATATGGGTTGATTATCCTCTTAATCAAGGAGTGTGGAGATACTGATATGGCATATAAGTGAGATGTATGGGTACATCATCATTGAACGTGATGAACTTTAGAGCATTCTGGTGTTGAGAATTGCTCTGATGGGATATAAGTATAAGTATCCCTTAAACATGAGATCACTATAGTGGCTTGCAAGCAACTCATTGTGCTTTAGTACTGGACTAACTGAATTTCTAATTCACTGTTGGAAAATTTTTGGACACAGTCAAGTACTTATAAAGTTGGTAAGTGATCAAGATGGGATTGGCCACTCTAAGAGTTGGAGAAGAATGCATCATTATATTTCAATATAGCAAAAATCTTGGCTAGGATAATCCATGAGATGAATTTGATATTTTAAAATATAATGTGGATGATCTAATCAGGGTTGACAGTTAAACTCAGGCCTAGATCAGCGAGTTAAAGAACTCAAGATTCAATGGTAAGGATGATCTGATCTATTTATTATATGTCTAAATCTGATCTAGAGTAGTCTATTATTGATATGATTAATATACAGTTCTTTTGATATTTTATTTTCTAATTTAATAGCATGTCTTAATCATGTAATAGGATCCTATATCTAGGATTTTATGTTATATTATTCATGATTTAATATGATTAATTCACCTCTTTTGCTATAATTTTGAAAAAGTTTCAAAAGCTAACCCTAGAATCCTAGATCGGTTCCTATATGTACATGGGCTCGGTGAGTACTTTCATGTATTGGGTTAGCCTAGTGGAGTTTTTCAGCTGAGATTTTAGTTTATTAGGATTCATGTGGTATAGCAAAAATCTTAGGATATATAAATCTAGATATTGTATGTTTATAATAGAGTGGAATATAATTGAGCTTTACTTTCTAAAAACTCTCTTCTCTACTCTCTAGTTCCAACTTTAAGCCCTAGATACTGGCCATCTATTTTGTTCTTCTTCTCTTCAATAATTGGTATCAGAGAGGTATCAGGATCCAACAAATTATGCTCTTTACCTAAGTAAATTTTACATCAACAAATATTTGAAAACAAAAAAAAACAAAGCCAAAACCTTTTCCCCACTTCCCTCCTCCATTTTCATCTCCTACCGAACCCACTCCCGCCTTCCTATTTCTTCCTCCATTTTCATCTCTGATCACGCTCCCTCTATCCCTCCCTCTCCCTTGGCTCTCTCACTTTCTCTCTCACTGTCAATCCTCATCGCCGACACTGTCACTATCGTCGCCACTGTAGCCCCCACCGTCGTTGTCGCTGCTCCCACTCCCCCACTCTGCTCGGCTTCACTCCCGATCCACATCAATCAAAGGTAAGGCATTTTCCCTTCTTTTTAATTTAATTTCAGCTAGCTAGAGGAGGAGGGGTGGGGGGGTGGGGCAGTGCGAATGGCCGGGGGTAGAGGATGGGGGGGGGATTGCATTCCTGCAGACAGCCGTCGGGGCCTAAGGGGTGAAGCCGCGGGCTGAGGGAGAGCGGTTGAAGCTACGGGCTGAGGGGTGGCACGGATGGGAGGTGCATGGTGCGGGTGGCCGAGGGCGGAGGAGGGGGGTGTGGGTTGTGTTCTCGCAGACGGCCGTCGGGGCCCGATGGGGAGGGTGGTGAAGCCACAAGTTGAGAGGGGGGGCGATGCGGGTGGGAGGCATGCGGTCTGGGTGGTCGGGGGTGGAGGACGGGAGGGTTGTGTTCTCATGGAGGGCCACTGAGGCCTGAGGGAGAGGAGGAGGGGAGGGGGTTCTGGTCGCATGGAGGCGGGCTGGGGGACTAGGGGTCGGTGCAGGGGGTGGCATGGACGGTCGGGGGGCCGTGGATGGTGCCAGAGATGCGACAACTAGCAAGCCAAGGGCGGACGACCACCGAGGCCTGGGGGGGGGGAGGGGGCTAGTGCATGGAGGCGGGCTGGGGGACCAGGGCTGATGCAGGGGGTGGTGCGGACGGTCGGGGGGTCGGGGATGGTGTCAGAGACACGATGGCTGGCCGACCGGGGTGGAGCAGCGGGGGTTTGGGGGGGGTTTGTGGCCTGCAGGGGAAGGAGAAGGAAGAAAAAAAATAAAAGAATTATTTCTTAAATTTTTTTTTAAAATTAAAAATTTATTAATAAAATAATAATAAATATTATAAAATAATAATAATAAATAAAATAAAATATTTAAAAAATATTTCTTTAATGAAAATAATTAGAAATTTATTGCATAAATTTTTTTGTGTTATTATTTAGTCCCTGCTAAAGTTTATAAATTAATTATAGTCCTTCAAAATATTTAATTTAATTATTCCACTGGCATAATGTATATTGCTTTTGCTTGTTATAATTTAAATATTTTGTGTGCTGTTTTGTATGCTTTTGCTTTAGTTTTTTATCATGTATAAATAACTGATTTTAAGCTATACCACTAAAAGAACGATCTGGCAAGGGAGCCCATATGGAGATGTTGGTATATCTCTATCTCAACAGCAGTCTTCTGATCAGACAAGCACATCATCTCCTATCATGATAGGTTGATTTTACATATTATAATTTTTTTATATTTAATTTACTTTAGTTTTTAATCATGTATAAATAATTGATTTTAAACTATGCCACCAGGAGGACGATCTAATAGGAGAGATCGACATGAAGATATCGGTACCTCTTCATCTCAGTAGCTATCTACCAAGGCAAGCATATCATCTCCTATCATGATAGATTGATTTTATATATTATAATTTTTTATATTTAATTTATTTTAAGTTGTTATCATGTATAAATAACTAATTTTAAACTTTTATTTTGTTGCAGTTGATATAGTGATTAGATGGACTCGTGGAGCCGCTCGAAATGAGAAGTTGATACAATGATGACTCCATTGATGATGATGATGGATGTTCTCTTGTGATCGATATTATTTTATATTATTTTCAATCAATATATTTTTCTCATTTAGTAAATAATTAGTTTGTTAACTTAATTTTTTAATCTATTGCATGTTTGTGATACGGTTTGGCATTTATAGTTTTATTTTGTATAGATGTATATATTTTTGTATGATATTTTATATAGTTGTATATATACTTGTTTTGCTACATGTATTGTTGTAATAAACATAATATATATATTGTGTCATTGTTAAAGTGACACGAATTTGATTTTGGCATATTTGTGAATGAAGAAGGTAGTATACATATTGTATATTTTATATATATGTTTGTTTGTCTATATGTTTATAAAAAAAATTATTAAAAAAATTGATATAAAAGTAATTAATTTTTTTTGGTAAAAGAATAATTAGCGATGTAAGATAAGCATAGGTAAATATATTTAGCGATGCTAACTAGCATTGGTAAATATTACATAGCATCGCCAAAGGGCGTGCCTGGATGTCGCACGTGCCATCATTAGCAATGCTATGGGACATTTACCAATGCTAATTAGCATTGCTAAATGTATTTACCTATGCTTATCTTGCATCGCTAATATTTTTTTCCAACATAAACTTAGTGTCGTAAAATAGATAATTTTAGCAACATTAAATAAGCATAGGTAAATTGAAACTTTTTTCGACGCAATGCTTGCATCGCTAAATATTTGCTGATGCTTTTTAAGCATAGGTAAATTAATAATTTTTGATACTAACTTTGCATCACTGAAAAAGCTTTTCACAGACACTTTCTATAAGCGTAGGTAAATTTGCCGACGTAAAACTCTAAGCGTGGGTAAATGGAATCAATGACGCCCATTTTGCCTATGCATTTTACATTGATAATTATCTTGTGCGATGCTTTTAAGATAATTAGCTATGCTTTTTTTGCATAGCTAATTATCTTATTTCTTGTAGTGTCATCAGAAGATCGAGCTCATCAGAAGGCCAACATCATCAGAAGAGATCCTCAGAAGGCCGAGCTCATCGAAAGAGGTCATCAGAAAGTCGAGCTCATCCGAAGATTAAGCTTATCAGCAGGCTGATTTCATCACAAAGTCGAGCTCACCAGAAGGTCAAGCTCATCATAATGTCGATCTCAATAAAGGTTGAACTCATCATAAAGCCGACCTCATGGAGATTGAGCTAATCATAATGCCGATCTTAACAGAGATTGAGCTCATCATAAAGCCTGCCTCATGAAGGTTGAGCTGATCATATTGCCAACCTCAATAGAGATTGAGCTCATCATAATGCCAACTTCAATAGAGGTTGAGTTCATCATAAAGCCAACCTCAGATGGAGGTCAAACTCATCATATTGCCAACCTCAATGAAGGTTAAGCTCATGATAAAGCTGACCTCAACTGAAGGTTAAGCTTATCATATTGCCGACCTCAACGAAGGTTGAGCTCATCATAATGCCGACCTCAACAAAGGTTTAGCTCATCATAAAGCCTGCCTCATGGAGGTTGAGCTCATCATAAAGCTGACCTCAACTAGAGGTTGAGCTCATCATATTGTTGACCTCAATGAACGTTGAGCACATCATAATGCCGATCTCAATAGAGGTTGAGCTCATCATAAAGCCGATCTCAACTAGTGGTTGAGCTCATCATAATGCTGACCTCAACTAAAGGTTGAGCTCATCGTATAGCCGATCTTAACGAAGGTTAAGCTCATTATAATGCCAACCTTAATAGAGGTTGAGCTCATTATAAAGCAACCTACTAATGCGGTATATAATTCAACATCAGAAAGAATTCAAAATTCTCTAATTTTGATGTAACTATTATCCAGCTAGGCTATAACTATCTTTCAGCTACTTTATAGTCAGACTCCACTTGGGCTAATGGCCAACAGTTGATATCCAGCTGGCCGTTCTGTTAAAACTAACTAACAACCTAACAAAATTTTCTTAAAGCCTAAGCAAATCTCTCTATAAATAGAAGGAGAGGGTTCTCTTCCAGAAGATAAGCTCAAGCACAAGATTCATAGGGCTTAGACTCTACTGAAATCCAGTCTCGACTTTTCCACTAAAGAAAGATCGAACTCTCTTTCCACTCAAACCCACTCGTATTGCCCTTCAGTCTTTCATTTCCACTATCTATTAACTAGGCTTCAATTGACTTAAGCATCGAAGGATCCTAAACTGCAGGATCTCCTACCGATTTTTGAACTTCTTTTTGCAAGTTGGCCCATGATCTTGATCGACTCAACCTCGAACTGGCTCTCTAGCATGAATGTTTTCGATGGATCTGAAGCCCTGCTCCAACAGATTGGCGCTAGCGAAAGAAATTTTGCCAAAAAAATTTTATGAAAATGATGAATAGAAAGCCTTAAAAATTTTATGAAAAAAATGATGAATCAGAGAGCAAAAATAACTCTATACCTTCATCATCTTCTTCCTGGAGATATACTAGAAGAGGTCCACCTCCGCTTCAATGTATCACAGAGTAGATTGGGGGTAGATAAAAGTTCTTCCTCAAAAAAGTAGTGCATTGACGATGAGCATTCAATAAAGTTTTCTTCTGTATCTCAATTCTTATCCATAAGAAACCAGCTCCCTCTGTATAGTCTCATCAAGTCACATCACTTTACCACATCACCCTCAGAGCCTTAAGCTGTTAATTCATGACATTAATAATGATGGCCCCCATGTACTATGATGTGACAATACTTACCAATTCAAAATATCAAGAGGCTAGACTCAATGCTTGAGAGCATGATGAGGGGCAATAATGTCCTTTCTAGCTTTTTCTTTTTTCAAGACTCTCAAGTCTTATCTATTATTATATTTCTTTCTTGCAAGACAATAGGTTCTTGAGTACATGAGCCAAAAAAATCAAACAAGAGCAAAAAGTCTGTCTAAATAAGATATCTATTCGAAAAAACTCAACTTTCGACTTGAAATTTTAAAACAACATATTCTTGAAAGGAAAGAAGATGTAACATCTCAAGATGAAACTCATCTACTAATGGAAGACCCAATCTACCCATGACGACATCAGACAGAGATATTTCTTAAACCTTTATTACATTCGACTTATTAAGATTGATTTATTTTTAATTAATCAATGTAATTGTTAAAGTCATATCATTTTTAATATTTTGAAGTTCATTTATTATATTAAGCTGCATTGGCTTCATGATTGATCCAATCGAGGTCAAATAATATTCATGTTGTGGGGGGATGGCATCTTTAGTTCCACATCAATTATGAGTTAAGAGAAAGTATGGCTTATATGAATTAGAACTTTCTCTTTTTCTATAAAGAATAAAACCGTAAAGCTCTAAATGACTAAGGCTCATTAAAGCCTAAGGCCCACTGAAGCCTAAAGGTGGTCATGAACCAAAATGGATAATACCTCATATACATGAGAGCAGAGTTAACCCAATCATCCAAGCCATCTAACCCCTTGACTACAATAGTTTATTATAAATATAATTACCTAAGTCCTATATACGACAGTTAAATCCAAATCTTTCTCTCATCAAAAATTCAATCTCCAAATCGGTAAAGTTTCGGAGGGTATAAATGGAGATAAGATCTTTCTATCATTAAAAATCTGATCTCCAGATCGATAAAGCCATGAAAGGTACAAATGAAGCTAAGATCTCCATATCAATGAAAAATATCGATCTTCGGATCGATGTTATCTTGAAGCTCCATCAAATATCAATCTATGGACTGAGGTTATTTTGGATTTCTATCAAATACCGATATCCAGATCGAGTTCATCTTGCAGCTCAATAGAATACCGATCTCCAGATCGAGTTCACCTTGTAGCTCAATAAAATATCGATATCTAGATCTAGTTCATCTTGTAGCTCAATAAAATATCAATCTCCAAATCGAGTTCATCTTGTAGCTTAATAAAATACCAATCTCCAAATCGAGTTCATCTTGTAGCTTAATGAAATACCGATCTTTGAATCAAGTTCATCTTGCAGCTCTATAAAATATCGATCTTTGGATCGAGTTCATCTTGCAGCTCTATAAAATATCAATCTCTAGATCAAGGTTATCTTAAAGTTCTAATAAAAGTCTAATCTACTTAAGGCTACAGTGGATAAATTTATGAAAATTTATCTAAGAGATAGAAAGACATGACTTAAAAATTTTTTCTTGGGCTACTACTTTTGTCCAAAAGCAACTTCTTTGAACTCAAAAGTAAAGGGCAAGTGTTGTTGGGGTTATCCCACCTCAGCTAAATATCCTCGTAATCCAAGAATTTTCATATTGATAAATTTTTTTTTAAGGCTTAACTATTGAGCTCATCATAAAGCCGAGCTCATCCGAAGGTCGAGCTCATCAGAAGGCTGATCTCATCAAGAGACCAACCTCATCAGAAGACCGAACTCATTAGAAGAGATCATTAGAAGGCCGACCTCATCAGAAGAGCTCATCAAAAGGCCGACCTCATCAAAAGAGATAATCAGAAGGTCGACCTCAACAGAGGTCGAGCTCATCAGAAGGTCAAACTCATCAGAAGAGGTCATCAGAAGGTTGACCACATCGAAAGAGGTCATCAGAAAGTTGAGCTCATTAGAAGATTGAGCTCATTAGAAGACTGATTTTATCAGAAAGTTGAGTTCATCAGAAGATCGAGCTCATCAGAAGGCTGATCTCATCAGAAGAGGTCATCAAAAAGTTGAGCTCATAAAAAAGCTAAGCTCATCAGTAGGCTGATCTCATAAGGAGGCCAGCCTCATCAGAAGGTCTATTTCATCAAAAGAGGTCATCAAAAGGTCAACATCATCAGAAGAGATCATCAAAAGGCCGATCTCATCAAAAGAGATAATCAAAAGGCCAACCTCATTAGAAGAGGTAATCAAAAGGCCGACCTCAATGGAGGTCGAGCTCATCAGAAGACCGACCTCATCAGAAGGCCAACCTCATCGAAAAAGATCATCAAAAAGCTGAGCTAACCAGAAGATCAAACTCATCAAAAGAGGTCATCAGAAGGTCGAGCTCATCGAAAGAGATCATCAAAAAGTCGAGCTTATTAAAAGGTCAAGCTCATCAGAAGGATGATTTCATCACAAAGCCGAGCTCACCAGAAGGTTGAGCTCATCATAATGCTAACCTCAATAGAGGTTGAGCTCATCATAAAGCCTGTCTCACAAAGGTTAAGCTCATCATATTGCCAATCTCAATGGAGGTTAAGCTCATTATAATGCCGACCTTAACAGAGGTGGAGTTCATCATAAAGCTAACCTCAACTGAAGGTTGAGTTCATCATATTACCGACCTCAACGAAAGTTGAGCTCATCATAATATCAACCTCAATAAAGATTGAGCTCATTATAAAGCCAACCTCAACTAGAGATTGAGCTCATCATATTGCCGACCTCAACAAAGATTTAGCTCATCATAAAGTCTACCTCATGGAGGTTGAACTTATCATAATACCGACCTCAACAGAGGTTGAGCTCATCATAAAGCCAATCTCAACTAGAGGTTGAGCTCATCATATTGTCAATCTCAATGAAGGTTGAGCTTATCATAATACCGATCTCAATGGAGGTTGAGCTCATCATAAAGCCTACCTTATGAAGATTGAGCTCATTATATTGCCCACCTCAATGGAGATTGAGCTTATCATAATACCGATCTTAACTGGAGGTTGAGCTCATCATAAAGTTGACCTCAACTGAAGATTGAGCTCATCATAATGCCGATCTTAATAGAGATTGAGTTCATCATAAAGTCGACCTCAACTGAAGATTGAGCTCATCATAATGCCGATCTCAACCAGAGGTTGAGCTCATCATAATGCCAACCTCAATATAGGTGGAGCTCATTAAAAAGCTGACCTGCCAACACAGTATACAATTTAGCATAAGGAAGAATCCAGATTTCTTTAATCTTGATACAACTATCATCCAACTAGGCTATAACTGTCTTCCAGCTACTTTATAGCTAGACTTTACTTGGGCTAATGGCCAACAGCTGATATCCAGCTGGTCATTCTGTTAAAACTAACTAATGACCTAACAAATTTTTCTTAAGACCTAAGCAAACCCTTCTATAAATTGAGGAAGAGGGTATCCTTCCGAAAGATAAGCTCAAGCATAGGATTCATAGGGCCTAGACTCTACTAAAATCCACTCTCGACTTTTCCAATGAAGGAAGATCGAACTCTCTTTCCATTCAAACCCTCTCATACTGTCTTTCAGTCTTTCATTTTTACTATCTGTTGATAAGATTTCAGCTGAGTTAAGCATCGATGGATCCTAAACCGAAGGGTCCCACCAATTTTTGGACTTCTTTTTGCAGGTTGGCCTCCGATCTTGATCGACCTAATCTCGAATCGACTCTCCAACATGAATCTATTCGACAGATCTGAAGCCCTGCTCCAACAAGTATCATGTTAAATAAAAGCAATAATGTGTAGACTGGTAAATGGAGTCATGTTGGCTACGGGTGGGGTGAGCAAAGTGGCAAGTGGATTCAAGAGAAAATGGTATGGACTTTGATGTAGAATTATGCAAAAATTGACTTTTGGAGAGTGGGTGACTCTAGAACTTGAGAAGTAATACATTGTAGTGAAGTATGGCTCTTGGTGAGTGGACTCTTGGGTTAAGCAGTAACACATGGTGCACTCAAGAAAGTAATGAGGCTCGGAGCTTGATCGAAGAGCAGATCATGTGTTACAACATAGGAAGAGATATTCCAGAGGTGAAACAAAAGCTCGCTTACTCATTAGATGGTATTGAAAAAGCTAATTAGGCTAAACAAAGCTGGCATCCTTCTTTGCTCTACACGATAGATGCACACCCAAATTCTATAGAAAGTATACCAAAGTTTTAAACACTCCATGCTTTTTTAATTTGTTTGAAAAATACAACATATTGAGAAAAGTGAAAAATAGATTCTTTTAGAGTATTTTTAAGGAATTCAAATATTGGAAAAGTTTAAAAATTAATTTCTTTTGATAAAGAGTTAAAAATTAGCTTTTAAAGTTGATATGAGTGTTTGAATTTTTTTGTTGGATAAAATGGATGCATTATATTAAATTAAACATGAATAAATACATCCTCGAGAATCAAAAAATAAAATATCAAAAAATTGAATAGGTAAAGCAGCCATAGAATTCTATCATATTGATTCAGAATGCTTAGAGATGAAAGAAGCCATCTAGTCAGCAGCACTATTAGCCTCCCGAAACTCATGCAAAATTTCAACTGAAGATACAGATCTTAACAATCTTCAACAATCCTATAATAATAGATGTCGCCTACGATCATTAAACGATGGGTTAGAAAGCCATTAAATAACTATTATTGATTCACTTTCCACCCAAATGTATGAAACTCGTAAATTGTAGACAATATATAGCAAATCTTTCCAGGCAACACGTAATTCTACCAGAGAAACTATTGCATCAAAAATTTAAAAGCTTCTAGCTGCAATACAAATACCAGTAGCACTATGAATAACGAAGCTAGAGCCACTAATGCTACCTTGACTATGCACACTGCCATCAAAATTAATCTTGAAAAAATAGGGGACGGTAGCTCCTAAGAAAAATAAATAAATTTGGAGGATGTAAAGACTGCAAAAGAAGAGCTACAGACTTATCCTATTGTCAAAGATTCTATAGTGATAGCCAAGTTCACGCGCCTGGACTGAATCTTTCAAATGAATCATAGCAGTACCTTAAGTTTTGGAATACATGGGAATTCTTTGCTAGCTAAATATTATATGCAATATAACAATAACACTATCATGAAAGCAAAGAATTTTTCATACACATCCACAGTGGAAGATTGTAAACATGAATAAACAATGGCCATATACTGTAGGCGGTATTCATATGCTTGAACGGGTTGAAACCATCGCATGACAAGTCCAACCTCACATTACATATCTCTTGTACGAAATCAAAATGTATTTCATTAAACTTCTATCATACCTCTCCATCGGTTGGATGCCTCAGTGCATCATCTTTTGTTCGGTCCTCTTCATTCCATCTCATGTCTTTTGATGTTCTTACCAACATAAATAACTTTTATAGTCTCAGAATCAAAGAAAAATATCATAGTAACTTTTGAGGCACATGAGTTGATGTACCATCTTTATTCTATTTCAATCTTGATACGCCGCATCTCGTGCACTCATTTCAATTGGCATCTCCCTCTCAGTAGAGCATGCAATCATTGGGTATCTTGGTGTAAGTAAAGCCTAATTATTCAATAATCTTTGATGCCTTATAATTATTCTTTGAGATTTATGCATTATCCGAAAGAACGTCTTCCAAGAGCTCTAGTATGCAGTTCACTCCATTATTGCTGAACCCATTAGAGCATTTCACATGGTACAATCGGATTAAGAACTCAAGCTTCACCATCTTTTCACATCTAGGATATAACAGGACATTAGCATTCTCCATCAAGTTGTGGACCTTTTTCACATTCTCATTGTTTGTCATTTCATTAACCACATGATCAAGCATGGACATAGATGCACCATCATTATGGCTAATAAATAAAAAAATATCATGAACCATTTGTTTCACTCTTCCATCATGTTGATCACCTTCTTACGGCCTGCCCTCACCATGTTGATCCCAATAAATTTTATAACTAGATTTAAAATCATAAATACTGAGGTGATCATTTACATCTGGACGAGGTAGCCATAGCCTATCCATATACTTTTTATAAGGATATTGGATAAGTCCGTGGTGCCCAAATTTTTCTATAGCAAAATCAAGAAATTTTTGAAGTCCAATCTTATATTCTGACGAGAGCCTACTAAACTTCATTCACCTCTTATCTATTATAAAAATTATGATATTGGAATTAAATCATACATGGAACTTACATTATATATTAATGCATTATAAATAAATATGCAATATAAACAAAAAATGCATCATAAACAGAGACCCAAATAAATATCATATATGAAACTTACATTAAATATCATTTTTAGATATGCAATAAATGAATCCTATCACCAACTAATAGGTAAAGGTAGGTCCTATCCCATTCAAAAATTGCATTAATTTTATAGGTTCATTACAGTAATCAAACAAAATGTAACAAGGATCGAAAAATTTTTTGAATTTTTTCTTAGTTTTCTCATATAGAGAGAACAAAAGAAAAATGTAGTCCAAAATTTTATTCGAAATCCTTAGCATACCATTTGATTACTGTAATTATCTATATAATTATTTATAATTCTCAAACTATCCAAATTAAACAATCAATTGATCATTATACATAATTCTTCCATCCATATAAAAACATAAATATACGGATGTCGGAGATTATATACACCAATCATTTGATGGGTTTATCATTATCCAATGCAATAAACAAAAGCAACAAGATATAAACATCCAAAAAAAAATATGCAATAAATTCTACAATATGAATTACATCCATAAATAATTTTACTTTTTATTAACGGTGTGGGTTCGCTTAGTGGCCAAGACGGCCCACGGTCATGGGCATGGCCCATAACTCATCGACGGGGGTGAGGGTTCTCTTAGCGGTCGGCATAGTTAAGAGATAGGTAGACCTCTTCTTTCTTTCCTGCTATTGCTCTCTTTAGTACTCTCTCTACTGCATTATGAGGGTTTATCGCACAAAAATTTTCTTACGGGACTTTTCTGATTGACCCACCTCCAAGGCTACCGGCATGGCCAAGAACATGCCGACGGAGGTTTTCTTATCAACCGGCATGGCCCAAGGGCTGTCCATGACTGCTGACACAGCACGATCCAAGGTTGCCGACACGACCTAGGGCCATCCACGGCCGTTGACATGGCACGGCCCAAAGCCATCCACGACCGCCAATACGGTACGATTCAATCTAGAATCCACCATCACGGTCCAGAATCAATCGATAGAAATTTTCTTATCTATCAACATGACCTATGATCGATGGATAATTATAATTTTTATAATAAATATTTATAATATTTATTATAAAAAATAAATAAATAATACTATAAAATTAAAATATATATACCTATAGCTACGAAGAGGGGGTCGCACAGAGAGCTTCAAGGGTCACTGATAGTGGTGCTAGAGAAAGACGACGGTGCTAGAGGTAACCTACGAAATGAGAAAGACGATGAAATAGAGAGAGAGAAGAAAGAGAAAGAGAAAAAGAAAAGAGAGAGAGAAAGAGGGAAAAGAGAGAGTGAGATAGGTAGAAATAGAGAAGAGAGAGAAAGAGAAAGAAAGAGAGAGTAGGGAGGGGGTGGGTCGGGATGAGAAAAAAGAGGAGAGAAAAGAGAGAGAGAGAGAGAGAGAGAGAGAGAGAGCAGGAGGGGGTCAGGCTGAGGAAGAGAGGAGAGAAAGGAGAGAGAGAGCAGGGATCAGGCCGAGGGAGAGAGGAGCCAGGAGGGTCAGGCCAGTGGCTAGGCTCATCGAGGAAGAAGGGGGAGGCGGGAGAGGTGGCAGAGCCAGTAGCTGGGCTGGCCAGGAAAGGAGGAGGAGGGGAAGGTGGCGAGGTCGATGGTCGGGCCAACCGAGGAAGAAGGGGCAAGGGCGAGAGGTGATGGAGCCGATGGCATGGTCGACCGAGAAAGAAGAAGGAGGCGTTGGTGGAGGCACCATCGATCGAGGAGCCAATAGGAGGTGGGGGAGGATGCGGCACCGACCAAGAAAGGAAATGGAGGGGTGGGGTCTCACCGATAGTGAAGAGGAGAGAGAGAAAGCACTTGGAGGGAGATCGAATTTGGGGTGGGCTGGAAAAAAAATTCTAACCTATGGCAATGATTTTTGGACCACTACCATAGGTCTACGATAGTGATTAGTAAAAACTGTTACTGTAGATTTATGGCAGCACTTAGAAAACCACTGCTGCAAAGCCTATAGCAGTGGTTCTCAGTAACTGCTGTCATAGGTTAAAATCAAAATTTTTTTATATTTTTTTTAAATATTATATAATTCTAAAATTTAATGTTGATCATCATCGTTCATTATGTAAATAATTATTATTAAAATATCATCACAAAAGGCCGCCTCGATCTGATAGCCCTAACTTCATCGATCGTTAAAATTTGATTTCGACGATCATGAACGATAGCACAATGATCTGATAGATGAAGACCATCGATGGATCCAAAAATCTACAATGATGATCTCGATGATGTTTGTAGTATACTATCAAAATTTCACTTTAATCGGATACCGTTATCATGGTTAATTTAGTATGGGATAATTTCGATCTTTAAATGAGAAATGAGTGGTCAAAGGACCAGATGACATCCGATTATGAGATAATTTTTTAGATAAATGATCTTGACTACTATTTTAATCATTTTTATGATGGTGATCATAAAATTATAACCATGGATCTAAGAATGATTCAAAACTATACATCGCTAGATATACGTTCTTAAACTCCTTTGGTAATTATGCTTGTGTTTTTACAAGATCTGCTTAATGTTAATATTTCATACAGAAATTATTTAGATTTTATGATCATCACCATATAAAATAATTAAAATTATAATAATGATCATTTAACTAAAAAATTTTCTTGTAATCAGACATCGTTTGGCCTTTTGATCACTCATTTCTTATTTAACAGTCAAAATCATTCCGTACTAAATTAACCGTGATAATGATATCTGATTGAAGTGAAACCTTAAAAGTATGCTACAAACATCACTGAGATTATGATTGTAGATTTTTGGATCCACCGATGGTCTCCATCTATCAGATCATCGCACCGTCGTTCGTGGTCATCAAAATCGAATTTTATCGATTGATGAAACTAAGGCTATCAGATCGAGGTGGCCTTTTATGATGACACTCTAATGATAATTATGTAGATAATGAATGGTAAAGATGGTTATTAAATTTTAAAATTATATAATATTTAGAAAAAAATATAAAAAAAGATATGACAGCGATTACATAAAATCACTATAATAGGTGGGACCAATGGCAGCAGTTCAGCCAAACCGCTGCCATAGATCGGACCTATAGTAGTAGTTTTGAATTACTACTATCATAGATTGTGATATATAGCCGCGGTTAAGCATAACCACCATAATAGATCCAACTCTATGGCAGCGGTTAAATAACCGCTACTATAGATCAGATCTATGGCAGTGGTTACAATAACCACTGCTATAGGTCTAGTCTATAGCAGCGGTTTGGCTAAACCACTGCCATAGGTTCCACTTATTATAGTGATTTCGTGTAACCATTTTATTGCAGCAATTTCGTATAACCATTGTCGTAGATTCTATAATAGTAGTTTTTAACATCGCTGCCATAGTATGCACTGCCGTAGTCCCATTCTATAGTAGTAAAATCCATCAATTTTTTTAGATTTTCTAAATTAGTTTCAAACTAATCAGAGCATAAATTTGTCAATCCCTCAAATTATAATTTGAGATATAAATTATTCATCCAAATGCTATGAATCACCACTATCATAATCCCTTGTGATATAACTATAAATTTTAATATCCTTTATGTCATACTCTCATAATAAAATTCAATCCACTAATAAAATATATTTTTCATCTTCACTCATATAACAAAATCTTTCTATAAGCCATATCCTAAACAACTTCTAAAATTATAATGATCAAATAATTAACATCATAAATTAGAAAAATCATCATGATCTTCACCCATATCAAGTTTGGAATTCTAAATCATCTAAATAATAATTGAATGAGTATATCAATGCATTACAACATACAAATATAGCAAATTATGTTCTCGAGTCAACATCTCTAGCTATTAGGTTAAACCCAACTTATTGAAATCCCTTACATTGCTCATTAGTTCTATTATCATATGCCTCCTATGCATAAATTTTGTCACAATGCTATTCATGATTTAAAATCTAAACTTTGAATCTTGTCTACTATGTCTATCATGTTCCTACTGATCATAATCTTAAGTTCAAATATCATTCTATTACATCCTTAGTAATTATAACCTTATGCTCAAATATCTCTTAATTCATAGTTTCTAATGATCTTAAACCTAAGCTCTGATACCATGCATTCTATCACGCTTCGAATCCAGTATTAGGATCGGATACATGATGGCTGCACCTCCTTAGGATGAGGCTTTAAAAAATATGCCAGACCTATAAAATCACTCCATTGCTTGAACTTCAGATCAGACCCATCCAAAAATATGCCCTGTAACTCTGAAAAGAAAAGAGAAGAAAGATGGATGGTGAGTTTTACAGCCCAGTAAGAATCCCCATACACTTACACTAGCATAATAATAATTTGAAAATAATATATGGACAATATCATAAGAAAACATAAGCCATAAAATCTCATATCAAAATCCAAAATAACTTGATACCAATATATACAAAATTATGCATGATACACCATCAATTATCCATCTATTCAAAAGTGATATATTGCACATATAATAATTAAGTAAAGCCTCTTTTACTTAATTATGGTTTCATGTCTTATCATCCATGTCTCATTAACTTGATCTAGATCAATCAATTGTTATCTTTAAGGTTTCGAACTAGTCACAATCATGCTTTAGCTCATGACTGGCAATCTATAATAACCACGGTGGCAAACCAAAATAACCATGCTTTAGCCTATGGTGGCAAACTAGAATAACTGCACTTGAGCCCACGGTGGCAAACCAGAATAACCATGCTTCCGCCCATGGTGGCAAACTAGAATAACCACGCTTCAACCTATAGTGGCAAACTTCAATACTATGTATCTGTCCATGGTAGAGCTATTCTCGGTACTATGTATCTACCTATGGCAGGCTATTTTTGGTACCATGTATCTATCCATGGCAGGCTATTCTCAATACCATATATCTACCCATGGCAGGCTATTCTTGGTCTCACATTTCTGCCCGTTATAAAGCTATTCTCAGTTTAATGTGACTAGGCCAAACATCCCTTTTTTGATAATTAATTTATTAATCTCAATTATGCCAAAAAAATACTGTATCATATTATGTTCTTTTTAAAATTCTTAATAGCCAATGTCATAATCCAAACCATCCGAATAGCCATCAATAAATATATAGCAAATAAAATTTATCATATTGATAATCACATACCCATCAAAATCAATTCACGAGAAATGAAGATCATGCAATGCAGAAGTAAACATATATACATGTATTTATATACAAGAATCCTTACCTCTATTGGTGATTGACTCAGCATAGTAATCGATAATTCTCTTGATCTATAGACTCGAAAGCAAGGTATTCTGATCGACATCTATATAAACAATTACACCTCTACATGATTAAGATCAAATATAAAAATCATATATGAAAAAATTATGGATAAATGGACTTAATACTGCAGGTTCAAGATCTTTTTCAAGGCTAACTAGCCAATCCAAATTTTTCTAGATACTTGGACCCTCCACTGGTCCATAAATCTCTAGAAAAAAAATTTTGAGAGAGAAAGTAGAGAGAAAAATTTTTAGAGAGAAGGTAGAGAGAAAGTGGAGAGAAGGTCAAACTTCTAGAGAGAGAAAGTGAGATTTAGACTCAGATAAGTGAGAGAGGGAAGAGAGAAAATATCTCTCTTCCTTTTCTTTTTTTTTACCTTGCTTTAAGATTTGTGCCAGGGATTTTAGGCCTTTTTTTTTTAAATCTGGGTGATTACAAAATATCCCTCATTATCCTTATGTTCCAAGATCATAATCTCCTCTTGAAGAGGTCCAATCTTCTAGATAGACAGTACATAGCATCCTCTCTAATAGGAACAGTCTACACACTATGAACAAAGTCCCAAAAAAAAGGATAAAATAACCAAAACTTCTGAAATCTAAAAAGAGGTTTTTGAGGAATTTCAAAAGAAGCCTCAATCAAAATAGAATAATGATTTGGAGCAATCTGTGTAAGATGACATACTTGGTAATCCGGATAATTCTGAATCCATCCTCTAGGAGCAAAGACCCTATCAAGTCTCTCCCACATCCTCATCTAACCAGTTTGATTATTACATCTTCTAAAGTGTACACTTGAATACCATAAATCAGCCAGACCATGTGAAGCGATAAAAGATCGAAATTCTCGAATACCAATTTTCTCAGTCAAAAGCTTGCCACCCATCTTTTCAGATGGCCTATCAATGCAATTAAAGTCATCCATAATTAAAGTTAGTATATCTTGATTGAGAATATTAGATGCCTCGATCCATAGCAATCGACGATGCTGATATTTTGGATCCGCATAAATGGCTAATAGAATCTAAGGATGTTTTTCTCGCTTTGTAATAACAAATATCACTTATTGTGAGCTTTTATTGAAAGTTTTAATTTTCACATTCCCTTGCTGCCAAAATGCAATAATACTTCCTTTAAGTCCCTGGGACTCCACTGCATGAAAACACAAGCCTGGTGGAAGATGAAGACATGCCTTATTTAAACTTCCATAGATAATCTTCTTTCCAAAAAGACATGAATATAAGGGTTATGCAACTGAGTTAGTCTTCTAATATTTGGTAAAAGTGCAGGTGTTGCCCAGCTATGCAACCCAAGAGGGGGGTGAATTAGGTTTTTAATATTTTAAAGCTAATTTAAAGATATCAAGATTGAATGATTATATACAAGATGTATGTGTGAAGCAATTTAGGTTAGAAAAAAATATAAAAGATTAGAGAGCAAGAATTTAACAAACTAAGGAAAGAAAGATAACAAGCACACCACAAACAAGCAACATTTATAGTAGTTCGGTGCTTTGCTTGCACCTACATCCACTCTCCAAGCTTCTACTTTGGAATTAAAATTCACTAACCACATTCAAACTGAATACACTATTAGAAACCTCCAACCCTAGCTATCCAAAGCTAGAACACTTATTTCTCGGATATAAGCCAACCCAATATAATCCTATTCAAGGTTAGGATCAACCTTCCTAAGTTTTGGAACCCTCCAAAATTTGAATTAAAATAATAAGGCTGAGAAAAGATTTAATGACAATCAAATACAAGTTTAGCATCCTTTGTAAGCAAATAAAATCTTAAGAATGCTTTTCACAATAGTGGAGGAAGCTTCTCTGATTTTCCTCAAGGTTGTTGGAGACTTGAATGAGCTCTTGAGAGGTTGGTAAACTTGAAGATGAAAGCTTCTTTTCTTGATGAATACTTTTTGCTTAGGGCTGATAATTGAATCCATCAATCTCTTGTATTTTTTTCCTAGTTAAAGTCTTTTGAATCTTCAATAGGTGGAGGAGAGAATCTTGGGCAAGATTTGTAGCCGTTGGAGATATTAAAGAAACCATTAAAACCTGTCAAAATAAAAAAAAATAGTCATTGTAGAAAAATTTTCATTGCAGGGGTCGACTCATGGCACATGGGTTCGACTCATGGGTCGACTCATGGCACAGGGATCGACTTCGAGTTCGACCTCTGAGATAAAATCTAGAAAATAGCTGTTCTATATTTTTAGCCTTCGGAACAGTAGAAGTTGACCCTTGGTACAGAGACAGCATGCCAAACAGCCCTTTTTCAGTAGGAGATGATTTAGGGGTCGATCCTTTCGCTTCAAACTTAATTTTCTCCCAAAATAAGCATCCAAAAATCATGGGACTGCCTCCAAAGGATTAGAAATCTTCTATACTTGCTCTTGAAGCTCTCAGATCAAAATTTAATAAAATTATGATTTTGCTCCTAAAATATAAAAAATCTTTTTCCAAGCCAAATTCATCAGTAATCTTCTCAAATGCTTTGTAATCATCAAAATCAATTCTTGGAGCAACAATATCCTCCTTTTTGATGATGACAAAATATTTGAGCATAAGTAAAAATAAAGCATGTAGAAGCATTAATTAAGAATTTTAAAAATTTTGAAGAAACATGCTACATCACATACTAGGATATTATATTTCATTATTTGATCAATATGGCATCAAGAGCAATTTGATGATTACTTATAGTCAGACATTTAAATGATTTATAAAATTATTTGACTTACTTATTTCTTTTATCAATTTTATTTCTATTTAATTTTTTTTATCAATTTTACTTTAATTTTGCTTATAGCCCAATTTT
Source organism: Cocos nucifera (assembly GCA_006176705.1). Classification (NCBI taxonomy): domain Eukaryota; kingdom Viridiplantae; phylum Streptophyta; class Magnoliopsida; order Arecales; family Arecaceae; genus Cocos; species Cocos nucifera. The sequence goes on along the minus strand of QRFJ01002931.1, from coordinate 466,595 downwards.
ATTTACTCTACTCCCTCATTTTGACATCATCAAGTAAGATCTTAAAGAATTTTAAAATTTAAAAATAAAAAAACTTTTTTCTTAAGTTATTTCATATGTTTTCCTATTAGAATAAGAGTTTATAACAAAACTTTCAATTTACAACATAATAATCAAAATAAAATTTAGCCAATTCATAAAGATTTCATTTTACATCATTCAAATGACATCATCACATATTTACATCCAAATGATTATCATAACATCAAGTCATCAAAATATATAAGTGCTAAATATTAGATATGTATGTCCTAGAAGCCAAAATTGGCTGACACTTATAATACACATCTAAGGGCAAAATTATAATTTTAATTATAAATAATAAAATAAATTATTTTCTATCATAGTGTATTTTTGAAAGTCTATGTGATACATCTCTTGAGTTAATGGTAATGATGGTTCATATTTTCAAGAGTTGAAAATTTAAGACATGAATTTTCATTATTAACTCATAAAATGCTTCCGACCGTAGGATCATCATGAGAATGATGATTGATCCAGAATGTTAGTGTACAATCGCTTCTTTAAGATAGATGAGTCTTGAGTCTATGGTGTAGAGACATAGGAGCAAGAGTATAGGTACTCATTAGAGAATGAGGACACTAAGCATGACCACCTCGAACAGTCATGAGGAAGTCTACCTTCTCGTCAATGACTAGCTCAAAGCTATAGTGGTGTATTTGGTTTTTTTATCTGAGGTGCATCGATAGTTTACCTTGAGAATGTTATAGTTTGACTACACCATGACTCGGTCTCCTAGCCATTTAAAATTCTGAGGTGTATGTTGGCTATAGCATGTTTATTGTAGGAATTGAATTGCACCAATAGGAGATCTATCTACCTCGGTAGATGAGGAGCAACCCTATGATGATCATGAGAATCAAGTCCATAAGTCCAGGGCCATGGTAGAGTGAAATAATAGAAAGAGTTTCTATTAGAATTTTCACATTGGACTTGAATCGAATGATTAATTCAGATGATGAAAATTAGGGTTTGACGAGATCATCTTAATCCTAATCTGATCGAGGCTCAAGATAGAGGAACTTAATCACATAGATAACTGCACTGAGAGGTTCGTTTTTAATTTTGATGGATTGCTACCATATACTGCTAGGTGTCACTAATGGATTTTGGGAGAAATTAGAATAATTTGGATGATCGATCATACTAGTTGTCTGAATCAAAAAAGTTCTGATCCATCAGAAGATATTTCGATGATGTTGATGATAAAGATCATAATATATTCTATTACCATATGAAACTGAACCTACCTAGGTCACACAAATAAAGTTTAGATTTGGATATCATCAATTGAACTAACCCAGTTCAATTGATTTGAATAAGATTCAATTAGGTTCAAAAAAATCATGCTAGCATACGATTGAGCCTAATGTTCTCCTTCATCAATCATTAAAGCTTGTCTCGATTGAGCCAAATATGTTTGGGCTCACTTAGAAATATTTACTTGGTCTGACTGGAGCTTGTCCAAGTTAGAAAAGGGTTATCTTAATTTATAAGATAAATTTAAGACAACATCTACCATTTTTTGTCACCTGCTAAATCTTGTCTTTGAATTTTGATCAAATATTGACCTTTGACACTTAGACATCTGCCCATGTGTCATGCATCCATAGGAGAGAACATGGGACTTTGTCTCCTTGCTAAAAAGTAGATAGGGAGGGGGCGCATGCCTAGGGAGGCGTGCACTCCAAGAGGATCATGCCTGGAGCCCCATACAGATGGGACTCCAGGTTGCTTCATCAATTTAAATTAGGTGGCACCAAGGAGTCCTGTTTGACCAGTCTTAGCACCACCTAAGGAGGTTTATAAGGGACTCTAATTTGATTGGATCAAATGATGTCATTTCATCAATCAGATTTAGATCTGATTGTACAAAAAGCCATGATTGACCGGGATGATGTGGCACTGCATGGTGCAGCAGAGTCTATATAAACTCTATCTATGCCTAGAATTGAGAGCTTCTACCCTTTGCCCATACCACAAAGCTTCTCTCCCTCCATCTCCATGCCACCTTTAGGTCCTCTCTCTCCTATCCACATCCAAGAGTCCTTGGGCTCAAGTTTGGTGCGATCTAGGCAAGAGAAAGGCGACAGAAAAGGAAGAAGGCAATACTATTGTAAGAGACAATGGTTGATCTTCAAAAGTCATTTTGAAGATCTTCAAGATTAGATCCAGATCTAATTTTTGGAGAATTGATTGAGAAGGAGAAGATCTTCAGATTCTACCTGAGTGGATACTGGTAGAGGTCAGGTGCTTGCGTGGCTACATCCAGAACCTCAGGTAAAGATCAGAATCATCATAGGATAATAGGATTATCGATAATAAAAGTATAATTAAATTAGATTTAATTTAATTTTATTTTTTATCAGATTAATAAGATCAGATCTGAAGAGTCTCAGATCTGATTAGGATCTTAGAGAAAAATTTTTGAAATATCCCTCTTGATCCAATCAGATCTGAATAAACCTGATCCAAAAAATAGATTTTTTTCTTCAACTGGTATCAGAGCCAAATTTTATAATTAATTAGATCTAATTTTAATATATTTTTTATCTAATAATTAGATGATTTTAGATGTCACATTAGATTGATTAGATCTAAAATTAAAAATTAAAAAAATTAAATAATCTAGATCTAAGATGTATGACATGCATGACTAGACTAAGAATAGAATTATTCTGTGTAGTCTAGAATGATCATAATTTAATTTAATTAATTATAATTTTTAGATCTATTTATTTACTATTTTATGATATTATAAATATTATAATTAGATCTAAAAAATAAAAAATAAATTTATTTAATTTTTTTATATGAGATATGATAGATGCATGTTTAGACTAGTTGTAAAATAGTTCTACAAAGTTATCTTGAATAAATTTAATTTGATATAATTAAAATTAAATTTTATTTTTTAGATATTTATGAGATAATTTAGATCTAAAAAAATACATGATATGATATATGAGATGTATGCAAAACATATTTTTATGTTAGATCAATTATATATATATGATATATGTAGATCTAACTAGTTTTATAGATTTATCATGTTTCTAATTAAGACATTCTCCTTGGCTGTCTGATCATAAGAATGAAGGAATTTAAATGCCCTCTTCTTTCATTCGATGGGATGTTCTTATGATGTGGAGGGGTGCTACGCGTTCGTCCTTAATCAGAAATCAAAAATTTATTTTCTACAAAATCCTAGATCTTGAAATTCTAAGATTTTATTTACGTATTTTGTTTATGAACCCTAAACTTAATTAAGAATTAAGATTATGAAATATATTAGGTCTAAAATTAAAAATTTTAGATTTAAGATATATTCATAAAATTGGGTTTGGGCTTGGATAGCTCAATTAGGTCTAGTGGTTGATCAAACCGAATCAAGAGTTGGTTAGATGGGATCAAGAGTGCTTAAATTGACCAACCTAATAGAATTAAGTTTGGGTCAAGATCGAGTCACATGAGTGATCAATCAAGTTAAGACCTAATTAGGCTTAGTGGTTAGAGTCTGGATTGTAGGCTAACCTGATTGGTTCTGGCTCAATAATTTGGTGTTTAAGATAAGTTTGGCAGATATGACCGACTGATTTTTAATTGTAAGCTACTCGACTTAAATACATTCTTATCGAGTTAATGGCATATTGTTTCCACTGATCTCACTTACCTATCCATATTTGTTGGCTCAGTTTTGATCTAAGGTGGCTAATAATCTGAGCTAACCCATGCCACTAGGTTAGTCATAATGGTTATGGTTATGACAAGTCAAGTTTAAAGAGATCTAAATCAAATCTTCCTAAGAAAAGGTTAAGTCTAAGGTCTTCCACCATTATAGATATGCGGGCCCTTCTCAAGATTGATTGTTCTCGACTGGTCACAGTAGTTCAATTGCACCGAAAAGATGCAACCATGTCTATTAGACATAGGATGCTACGGACTGGAGGATAAATTGGGCTCAATATTCTAGATACTATAAGAGATCCAATTAGAAATCTAATTTATGCAAATGGTGGGTCAGACTTAACTAAGGAGTGGATCAATATTTCGGACATGGTGAGATTCATGAATTAGAGACCAAGCTTGGGTGCACCATGATTACAGAATCAATGAATAAGAGTTGTTCACTCATTGGCTAACCCATCACCAATAACTATTAGGTGAGATGATGAGTCAGTTGGTGGGACTGCACCACCCACTAGAAATCAGCAATCGTGGAGATATTTGCATCTCTACAGAAGGAGTGTAGGGATCCAAGAAAATAGTGGAAGCTAATTTATTTAAAAATTAAATTTTAAAATAAATTGGTCAAATCTTAATTATAAAATCTAACTAGAAACTTTGACTCTCTACAAAAAAAAGAAAAATATCTGCATCCAACCCACTAGCCCATATCCTGGACACCCATAGATTGACCAGACCCAATACAAGAATTGGCTCTGAAACTTCAAAATCATTTTGAATTCTGAAAAGTTGACTCATATATTAGACCAGGATCCCCCCACCTTATCAGCCCATCCATCCATTGAATAGAGAGCGTCTCTTGATAAATGGATGGATGAAGATAACAAGATCAGATACTACATATTGGGCTCGATGTCTGATAAGCTTCAGCACCAACATGAAGATATCAAGACTGTCCGCTAAATGTTGGCTCACATGCAAGAGTTGTTTAGTGAACAAAGTCGCGTAGCCAAATATCAGATCACTAAATGACTGTTTAAGGCTAAAATGTGTGATGGACAGTCAGCAAAATGTGAATGCCGTAAAATGACCCAGAGATAGTCCAATGATAGGTATCTATGGCACCTAAGACTAGGTCATATAGCAGAAGATATGGTTTAAAAATGAAGAAAATCAGGACTATTGAGTTCATTGACTTTTGAGTCATATTCAATTTGTGAATTCATGTCTTCATTGCAAAATGACTAATCTTTTCCTTTTGTAGGACATGGGAAAAGGGCCACGAATCTACTTGCCCTAGTACATACTGATGTATGCGGTCCATTTGATGTACCGACTAGAGGCAACTTTGTCTACTTCATAACCTTTATCGATGATTTATCTCTCTAGGTATGTGTATCTTAAGAATAGTTCGTGAAGCTTTTGAAAAGTTCAAGGAAATTTCAAACATGAAGTCGAAAAGCAAACTAAAAAATCCATTAAGGTTCTTCGATCAGATCGAGGAGGTGAATATCTTAGTCCGAAATTCCTAAACTATCTCAAGCAAAATGACATAGTCTCTCAATGGACTCCACCTGAAACACCTCAACTCAATCGAATTTCAGAACGGAGGAATCAGATCCTATTAGATATGGTCCGATCCATGATGAGCTTCACAGACCTTTCTGATTTTCTTTGGGGACATAGTCTGTTAACTGCTATATATTTACTGAATAGGATTTCCTCTAAAACCGTTCCTACCACACCGTATGAGGTATGGCATGGTAAGAAACTAAGTCCAAGTCATCTCAGAATTTGGGGTTGTCCAACTCATGTCAAAAGACAACAAGCGGATAAATTAGACTATAGGTCCTTTAGAGCTTGATTTATAGGATATCCTAAAGAGTCATTAGGATATTATTTCTATATACTAGAAGACCACAATATGATTGTGAGTCGGCATGCCATCTTTCTTAAAAAATAGTTTATTCAAGATGGGGGCATTGGAAAGCAGATCAAGCTCGAGGAGAAAGTCTCACAAGAGCAATGAGCTAAGAACCCTATGGAACCAAATCAGATTGAGCCAATACAATCACTACCTCCTCCACCTCGTAGATCGAAAAAAATTTTCATCCCCTTGAGAGGTACTTAGGTACTATTTCAGAGGAAGTAGAGAAAATATTCCTCGTAGGTAATGGGGTTCATGGTGATGATCCCAAAACCTATGATGAGGCGAAATCAATTATCGACTCCGAGAAATGGTTAGAGGCAATAAAGTCAAAAATTGACTCGATGCACTCAAACCAAGTCTGGACCTTAGTAGATCCACCAGAAGATATAGTACCTATTGGGTGTAAATGGATTTATAAGAGAAAGATTGGTTTAGATAGAAATGTGGAGACATTCAAAGCTAGATTAGTGGCAAAAGGTTATAGTCAGCACGAAGGCATTGACTATCAGAATACCTTTCGTCAGTAGCTATGCTAAAATCCATCCGCACATTGCTTGCTGTTGTAGCTTATTTTGATTATGAAATATGACAAATGGACGTAAAAATGATATTTTTAAATAGATACCTTGAGGAAGATATCTACATGAAACAACCGCTAGGTTTCACATCCAGTGATGCTGATTACAAAGTATGTAAACTGTAAAGGTCCATATATGAACTTAAGCAAGCATCTCGGAGCTGGAATACTCATTTTAATGATGTGATCAAACTATTTAATTTTATCAAAAATGAGGAGGAACCATGTGTTTTCAAAAAGGTCAGTGGGAGCGCTATTGTCTTCTTCGTACTATACGTAGATGATATCCTTCTTATTGAAAATGATATTTCCATGTTGACTATAGTTAAAATATGGTTATTTAAAGAATTCTCCATGAAAGACCTAGGAGAAGCATCCTTCATTCTAGAAATTAAAGTCTATAGAGATAGACCGAATAGGATGCTAGGTCTTTCATAGAAGATGTACATAGAGAAAGTGCTAAAGAGGTTTAGCATGAAAAACTCTAAGTGGGGATTGGTACCCTTCAGACATGGTATTCATTTCTCCAAAAAAATGTGTCCCAACACACCAGAGAAGATTGAATGCATGAGCAAGATTCCTTATGCTTTAGCAATGGGGAGCCTCATGTATGTCATGTTATGTACACGACCTGATATAGCCCATGTTGTGAGTGTCACGAGCAGATATCAGTCGAATCCAGATGAAAAATACTAGACTTCTGTAAAATGTATCCTTAAGTACTTGAGAAGAACTAAGGATATGTTGTTGATTTTTGGTAATGGAGAACTCCAAGTCCAGGGGTATATAGACTCAAATTTTATGTCCGATATAGATGATCGAAAGTCGACATCTGGAAGTTTGTTTGTGTGTAATAGTGGTGCTGTCAGTTGAAAGAGTTTCAAGTAGACAATGATAGTAGATTCCACCATGGAAGCAGAACATATCACTGCATCAGAAGCTATGAAGGAGGCATTCTGGTACAAGAAGTTCACTACAGAGATCGAAGTGATGTCAT